>MU835154.1:0-41416 GCA_029204225.1 Diphasiastrum complanatum | reverse complement strand
TCAATTTTCAAACATTGATTACTTAGTTTACATTGTTCTTTTAAAGCATGCAAGGTTACTTCTACTATCAGGGTAACATACCAAAAACATGCCCCATGTGCATGATCACATAATCAAAACTATAATTGAGACTAAAATTCATGCACAATGAACAAACAATTTTTTTTGGGTGCATGTATGAATTCTATGACATAGATGACATCATGTGCACATCGACTTTCGTTAGTTCAAAAAATTGTGTTTTTCCTTTATATCAAAATGTACATTGATGAATATGATTATCAGCTTTTCAATAACAGTTTTGATTTTGTGAATAAATATTAGTCATTCGTAGACAATGTTGCTGAGCACATATGAGTATAAAAAGTGGTACTTTAATGATTGGATAGGTAATTTAGTACAACTAATTAATACTAGAATAAAATTTTGGTCCTATAAATTCAAATGTCTTTTTTTTCTAAGATTTTCAAAATGCTTTCAATAATAATTGAAATAGCTACCACATGCCCTCTTATCTTAGAAGTGTGGCCAAGTTGTCTATTGAGCTCAGTGTTGATCACCTCAAGTTTTGCATGAGACATGTTTTTCCATTCTGAAACTGAAATATTGTCAAGATCTATGAATAAAAAATTGATTTGGCATTATAGACTTGGCCACCTTAATCATATATCGATTGCTAACATGTCTAAGCATTTTTCAGTTCTTGATTTTGACTATCGAATTGTCGACCCTCCTGTCTACCAAAGTTGTATCATAGGAAAGTAGAGTAGAAGGCCATTTAAGTCAAATCAAGAAAATATATCTGAAGATTTGCTAGACATAGTTCATACTGATATATGTGGCCCGATGCATATACCATCACTGTTTGGTGCAAAATTCTTTATTACTATAAGGGAAGCTCCTTAGATTCTGCTTACAAATCCTAAACACAAAAGAATAACACACTGTGGAGAAACCACCCAACCAAGTAGAAGCATCCAATCAATCTCTAGAAGCCTCACCCCCAAGCCAAGGAACAAGAAGCATGAATGTAGATTGAGAGCCTGGCAATGAATCAAGAACCATGATGAGGAGTAGGGCGAGTTTGGTCCTCTTATATAGAGCCTAATGCATCCTGGGCACATGGCCATGCATAGCCCTATGTTCCCTATACATAGATTCACCTAGAATAGAGTCCTATGCATGGACCAACTATTCATAGAATTGCTATTGATAACTCTACACATGCATACACTGTCTCATTACCTTGTCTAAACTCCACTTAGTGTGTTCTGGGCCTCACAAGGATATTAGTTACTTTCGGGTCACGTCCAGTATGACGTGGCATAACTAACAGCTTGTTTCACTGGAGTACCGTGTATCCAATACTAGGAGTATACTGTATCCTATGTACTGGTCATGGACATAACAATTACATTCATTGATGCTTATTCTAAAAGAACTACTATATATTTTATGAAGCACAAATCTGAAGGTTTCCATATCTTCAAAAAATCAAAGAGCATGCGGAGTTGCAAACATGCAAAAGAATCAAAGCTCTCAGGAGCAATAATGGCATATACATCGCAAATGACTTCAAGGATTAATGTTTGTGGTGATTGGTATCGAACATCAATTTACTGCTTCCTACTCTCCACAGTCGAATGGACTAGCCAAAAGGAAGAACAAGACCTTAGTCAAGTCTACCAAATGCATAATCACTCATGCTTCATTGCCCAAATTATTCTAGTAACATGCTATATCGATAGTAGCCTGATGTATAACTAAAGGCCTACCAGACAGTAAGATCCCTCATGAAGTTTGGACTGGATCCAAACCTTCATTAAAGCATTTAAGAGTCTTTGGGTGCATTGCCTATGCTCATGTCCCAAAAGGACACAAGAAAGAAATTAGATGAGCATTCTTTCAAGACTATTTTTGTTGGCTATTGTTCTTCTAATGGAATGTATCGGTTGTACAATATTGAAATCGTGTAAAGTTTTCACTAGGAAGTATGTGACTTTTATTGAAGATCACTTTATTGATATGAAGGGCAAGGACCAGATGCAGTCTATAGATTATGCCCCAACAACTAAAGTAGACCGAAATACCATTTTGATTCTTTCAAGTAGTCAATCTGTACTATCAAATTCAGAGGAAGATCAAGCAACTGCAACTCAAGAGCAGCCGACACAACTGACACAAAGTCAAATTCTGCAGCTAGATGCACCAACCAAAAGATCAACAAGAATTCGAACTCAACTTGTTCGATACACTAATGAGTTTTCTCACTATTCTATATAGGAGCTGACCACAATTGAGAAAGCAATTTCATAGGCCAATTTAGATCTCTGAAAGAAAGCTATGGACAAGGAGTACAACTCATTGCTGAAGAACAACACATGGACCGTCACCAAAATGCCTTCAAATGGATCTTTAAGATTAAATATAAAGTAGATGGCAGTATCGAAAGTCTGGACTTGTGGCAAGGGATTTTTCATGAACTCCCAATTCAACTATCTTAAAACCTTTAGCCTAGTGGTCAAGCATACTTCTCTTTGGTTGCTACTATCATATGCTGTTGCGGTCAACCTTGAGGTACACCAGATTGAAGCCTTGTACGGTCTGAAGCAATCATCCATAGCCTTGTATGGTTCCATCAAATCAACACATTCTTGATTGATTATTGATTCTTACCAAGCTCTACAGACTGTAATGTTTATCTCAAGGTTGTCAGACAATTCTTTATAATCATCACATTGTACGTGGATGATACATTGCTTTTTGACAACAATATCAAACTGACAAAGGACACCCAGAGGATGTTGTCTTGAGAGTTTGAGATGACAGATCTGGGAGAAGCACATTATTGTCTTGGGATCTAGATCCAAAAAAATAGAAACAAAAGACTTCTCTATATCACTCAATAGAGGTACTTCCAGAATTTACTGTTGAAATTCAATTGAATGAATTGTAAGCTTGTGGATAATCCCATGGATCTAGGATTAAAGTTATCAAAGGAGCAACGTTCTCAAACCGATGAGGAGAAAGGCAAAATGAAGGGGTATCCATATCAATCAATTATCATATCTCTAATATATGAAATGATTTCTACCAGGTCCGATCTTGTGTATGCCATTAGCTCTTTAAGCCAATACATGGCAAACCCGAGTATGATCTGTTGGAAAGCTCTTCTAAGATTAATCAAATATGTATGAGCTACTATCAACCTATGCATCTGCTAGAGGTTGATCCATCTAATATCCATACACTTCATGGATATACAATTGCAAATTGGGCAGGCAATGTAGACACCAAAAAATCAACTTCTGGATTTGTCTTCTTATTTAATAATGCTCCAGTATTCTAGAATAGTCAAAAGCAAACCTCCATCGCAATGTCTTCGATAGAATCAGAATACATTGCAGCCTATCAAGCTACTAAAGAGGCAATATGATTGAGAAATCTATTGTCTGACATTGCCCTTAGACAACTGTTCCAACAAGCATTCAATGTGACAATCAAAGTGCTATAGAATTATCGATTGATCCTAGATTTCACTCTAGGAGAAAGTGCTGGATTATTCTCTTTCCTACTAATCGACTAATCGATTTTTAATCTTCATCCAACTGTTTATCTAGTTCTGAGGATTTTACCATGTCTTTATAAAGTCTGCAGAATTACAAGTGTTTTTACACAGTCTCCAGAAATACACAGAGTTTGACAACAGTGTCATCTTTTTTGCATTTTTTGCCTGTCAGAAATTTCGTGTAAAATGCAGTGTCGTCTTTTTCGCATTTTTCGTCTGTCAGAAATTACGAGTAAAAATGCAGTGTCACATTTTTCACCTGTGACAGTTTACGTTCATTTATGCAGAATGATAGTTTACGTTCATTTATGCAGACAGACTGTTTATGGTCAATTGTCACCACTTATCAGCAAGCAACTTTTGAGAATAACTAGATGAATGCCAGCGGACTCCAGCCAACTGGCAATCACATTTGACGAACTAATTACTTAGTATGAATCAGTTCTTCATACATCTTAATAAGTCAATGAAAGATCAACATTGTGAACTGTGAAGGGGTTGAGTGTTATTACACGATGCTTCTTGCGCTCTCATCAAGCAAGTCGTTCACAATCATAAAGTATTGTTGTTAGCTCTCTATCAAGCTTTCAAGCTTGAACTCTCGTGAGCATTCTAGTTCAGTCTTTTAGAGATTTATTTCAGAGTTGTTATTGTGCTACTGCTTATTAGCAGAGTTGCTTATTTCAGACTTATTCTTAGTTACTCAAAGACAGCTTTAGAGTGTGCGGTTTCTATCCGCTATTGTCTTGCACTCATTAGTATCTGATCTTATTTTTCTGAATCAATACTATTTTCTTATTGCGTTCATTTTGTGTTAGAATGCATGTATCTTTGTATTGCTTTTGTAACTAATAGAAATTGTCTGAGAATTCAATACTTTATGTTTGGCTATGTAATCACTTAGTATCTAGCAAAAGTTAGTTGCTAAAGATTGAACAGATTTCCATCACTATTGCTTTGTTCAATTTTTGATAGGCATAGTCATGCATTAGAAGTAGGAAGTTTCCACATTCTATTACTCACCTATTTTCGACATGGTATCAGAGCTTACCTACATGGTATTAGAGCATACTATCATAGTATCAGTGCTAGATCACTACTACTTTATCTGAACCGTTACGGTATCAGACTTGTGATGTCTATCAAGGCCTAATACTATTTCAAAATCAAAACGAAAAGCTCTAATTTTTGATATCTTTCGCGATATCAAATTGATATCATATTTTTCAGTTTCTTTCATCCTTTCAGTATTAGAGAATTGATTTTCTGTTATTGGCATCACTACATCTTAGCATCATCGATACAATCGACAGACAAAGTTTCAGATGGATTCTCAAAGTAAAATTGAATGGATCCAATTATCGTTTGTGGAAATTTAAGATGAAGACCTTGCTAATTGCCAACGAGTTGTGAGATGTTGTTACAGGTATAGAAGTTAAACTTGAAGACGACACAAAAGACTCAAAATGCTTTTTGGTTTTCAAGGGGAGGCTCGAACCTAAGACCAAAGAAACTTTGGATGTCAAGCTAACCAACTAAGCCAACCCCGTTGGTTAAAAGACTCAAAATGGAAATTGAAATATGGTAAAGCTTTCACGCTTATTATTCTCAATATATCATATACTCAAATTGGCCACATAGCTAAAGCTAAAACTTCAAAAGAAGTTTGGGACATCTTTAACTCATTATATGATGTGAAAGACGTAACTACTAGTTACATCTTTGAAAGAAATTCTTTACACTCAAGATGTCAAATGGTGATTCTCTTCATAATCATATTAACTAGTTTAAGAATCTCTTGCAACAGATGGCCAATGTTGGATCAGTCATAGATGATCAAGACGCAATTATGACACTGCTTTCAAGCATGCCCTTTACATATGAGAACTGAGTGATGATCATCACGACACACTCAGATTTAACTCTTACCAGAGTTATCACTATGTTGCTGCAAGAAGATAATTGAAGAAGTCAAGACACTTTGGCTACCTCTTCATCTCATGCTCTATATTGTCGTAGAACAGTGGGTGTGAGCGGCAGCGGAAGCTCGAGGATTTGAGCGAGGCGTGTAGGAACGGAAACGCAACAGTTAGCAGTAGAAATATTCAAGTAAAAAAATTCATACAGATTGCGCAAATGAACAACGCAATTGTTGCACTCTGATTAATATCAACAGTGAGTACAATGGCTTGAAGTAATAACTTCAGAGTGTTGAGTGTGATAACGCTGGCTACAAAAAAATTTGATTGAAAGAGAAATTCAATTAACGCTTACATAGCTTGATTCAACTAACATATATATTTACAAGTGTCGAGAGAAAAATATCTTATGGGCCTTAACTGCCATTTACTCCAGTTTTGCATATGTACAAAGTTGGTAACCGCCCTTAGGATATTTGTTTCTCCAACTATTTTGGGGTTGATGATAAGTTGGCGACGTTGGTCTGCCAATGTAGCAAAAACAAGAAAACCCAAAGGTGCTCTTAGACTGAAGGTATGCAAATCCTGAAGGTGTCCCTAGACTTAAGATATGTAAATATTGAAGGCCCCCTTAGATTTAAGGCAGCGAAGAAGGCGAAAAAGCCGAAAAAGCCGAAAAGTGCCTTGGACTAAAGGCAGCGAAGAAGGCGAAGGTGCCTTAGACTAAAGACAGCAAAAAACAGAAGGTGTCTTAGACTAAAGGCAACGAAAATGCCAAAGGTGCCTTAGACTAAAGGCAACGAAAATGTCGAAGGTGCCTTAGACTAAAGACAGCGAAAATGTTGAAAAAGCCGAAGGTGCCTTAAATGGTTTCTAAGGCATTCTGGCCACTTGGCCATTGTGTCGCTTTTCTCGTTAAGGGCGAAAAAGGCTAAGGTGCCTAAAAATGGTTAAGGCAAAAAAATCTTTAAACAGAAAAATGTGAAGGTCCGAAAACATGTAGTCGGCCTTCGGTTTTTCATTACTTGAATGATTTATTTAAGATTGAGCATAAAGAAATCTAACACTCCCCCTTAATGTGGATCATGAAGAACTTTGATCTTCGAATTTAACATATCGATAAATATGAGATGTTGCTCCTTTGATAGAGCCTTTGTGAAGTAATCTGCTGCCATGTAGTTTGTTCTACAGAAAACCAATTCTACTTCTTTGTTGTGCACTTTCTCTCTAAGGTAATGATACCTAATTTCTATATGTTTACTTTGAGAATGAAATCTCAGATTGAGAGATAGCGCTATTGTGCTTTGATTGTCATAATAGATTGTTGTAGGAAGTGGTTGTGCAAGGTTTAGGTCTGCAAGCAGTTGCCTTAGCCAGATCGCCTCTATGGTTGCATTGGTGGCAGATATGTATTCGGATTCCGTTGATGATAATGCAACTGAGGTCTGCTTCTGGCTGTTCCATGAGATTGGGCCTTGGTTGTATAAATATACAACTCCAGAAGTTGATTTTCTGGTGTCAACATCTCCTGCCCAATCCGCATCTGTGTAGGCTTCAAGGATGCTGGCAGTGTGGCTATCTCCATAGTAGATGCTGAGAGTTTTTGTTGCCCAGATGTACTAACATCTTCGTCTACACTTTTAACATAAGAAACTTATTTAACTTTAAATTCATGGTTAGAGTGACCTGGAGCTCCACATCTTGTAGACCAGATATTCGGATCAAAAGAAGGTGCTTTCTGTCGCTTATCCAATACTTCAGATATCTGTACTTTTAAATCTTGCATTTGCTTTAACAGATCTGAAATATTCTTCTTCCAATCTTTGTCAGTCTTTGGAGGTGGTTCTTTGGAAGGTTTGGACTTCTTTTTAGTCTTTTTTCTCTTCTTGTGGTTCTTTGAAGAAACAGAACGTTTCTATTACCAAAACTTTGCTAGCTTTCAGCCCTCACTGTGACAAAAATGTTCGCGAACGCGAAAGTCAAAAGACACAAAGCAAAAATGTTCACAAATAGCCTGACGTCAGACGACGTGAAAGTCAAAACACATGAAGCGACACGAAAATCATCGCGACACCTTTTTCAACCCTCGCGCTTCCAAAAAAAAAAAAGGATCAGCAAGATCATGCAAGTACCAAGAAGTACAAATATTTGATCTGATATCATGACATTAGCAGATAAACTCTAGGTCGTGGCTAATCTGCCACTCGTGTAATTTCATGATTAGTTGTAGATGCTTAATCACTCTAATCTAGAAGTTACATGACGCGACTATATACCTTCTCGTTGATGCATGATATAACAAATCTAATGCTAGTAAGCAAAAAAAAACAAAAAAAAGACAGACAAAATACAGAATAGAAGTCCGCTTGCAAGCGAGACAAGTTTTGTAAGGGGGATGCACAAAGATCCAAGAAGTCCGCTAGTAAGTGAGACATTACTTGTGGGAGAGCGTCGCTTCTCTCATGCCAACACACTGTGTGGGTCTGTCATACATCACACAAAAAACGAGAAGAACAATAGATGATATTGTAGCCATTACACACATATCACCATTATCTTGTCTGATCTTGAATGAATTGTTGTCCGCCTTCGTTTGTGTATCTCATTCACTTATTTTATCAATTCTGCACATTGGTTGAATTTTGTCGAATGCTATGTTAATCAAAACGTAGATCAACAGTGTCTGTCTACATTCTGGAGGACTGTAGAAATGATACGGCTGGTAGTGACCAACAATCATACCTAAAATCCATTTGAATTATTTCATGTTTGCGATTGTCATCAATGGTATCAGAGCCAACCTTGTCATAGTCTGACATAGCCAAAAGGCTATCAGATCTAGGAGACCAAGCATTCAAACAAACACCCATCAACAAGAGAACACACTTCAGAAGCAATGGCTTCAATCAGCAGCATATAGAGCAAGATCTGTACAGTTCTGGATTCTGCAGGATCTAACTTTCTAGCTTGGAAAGTAAAGACATCATTGATACTAAAGGGTGAAGGATTATTCTCCTGGGTGGATGGCGCAGAGGAGATGCCTATGACATCAGGCAAAGAGCTACACGAGTGGAGGGAGAAAATGACAAGGTAGTAGCCTTGCTATCATCTTCCATTGAAGATAGTCTCACGCTTGACCTGGCTACACTCTCCAAGGCAAAGGAGATGTGGGATACACTGCTCATGAGATTTCAAATGAAATCAAGAAGTCAAATAATGATGCTGGAAGATCAGCTGACAAATCTACAGTGGGATGGAAAAGACCTTACTTCTTTTGTAAGGAAGATGAAGCATCTATTTCTATCACTACATAAATTTGGAATAGAGAATGCAATGTCAACTGAGAAGCAGCTCACTTACCTGTTGAGAGCCTTGCTTAGATCTTTCCAGACAACCAGAACCCTGCTTGCGAAAGATCCTACAATGACCCTCGAAAAGACAATTGTCGAGATTCAAGAGGAAGTCGAGTCTAGAGATCACCTTGATCACAAGGATGGTTCCAACCAAGCCCTCTACGACAACAAAGAAAATGCCAAGAAACAATTTAAGCATAAGAGGGAGTCGAATCAAAGACATGATCATGATCAGCAATAAGAGGGGACCAGCAAAGGCAACTGGAAGAGCAAAGAGAGGTCGAAACAACAAGGTGGAGAAAAGAAGACTTGTGTGAGATGCAAAAGAGATGGGCACACAGTTGATATATGCTAGCTCAATCCAAAGATTGAGTGAATCCACTGTCACAAGAAGGGTCATGCAACCATGGATTGTCGTCTGAATCCAAGGAACAAATCAGCATAGAACAGACAGGAGAACAACAACAGTTTGTCTTATGTCGAGGTGCCAGAAAGCTCAAAAATGGACGAAGAGAGAATGAACAGAAATAGTTTGACCACCTACATTTGGCAGATCTATGTGCAGCGTCAGTGCCTGACACACAAGAGGTGGTCCTAGACTCAGGAGCTACCTCACACTTCGTGACATCAAGACGAATAATGTTTGATTTCCAAAGTGCTGATCCATCAAGATTCATAGTTCTTGGAGATGGATCTAAACATCAAGTGAACGGTATTGGTTCATTGTGGCTCAACACCAATGGTAGGGACAGGCAACTCGAAGACGTTCTGTTTGTGCCTACACTGCAGCAAGACTTGCTTTCTGTGGCAAGAATAGCTGATGTAGAAATGCGTGTGACATTTTCTGATGAAGCATGTAACGTGGTTGATGCCAGTACCAGTACCCTTATCACTCAAGACAAAAGAAAAGTGTTGACAGGTGCTCTTCATATAGAATCTGTTTACTCGTGTTCTTTTGCTTGCTTCTTCTTTTGCCTATTAGGAGAGTCGGTGGGCTGTTGCTTACAATTATTCTTTCTTGTTTAAAGCCCCAAAATTAGGCAGAAGGGACAGATTATCTTTGTAGTATTAATGTCTTGCCTGTCAGAGGACATCCGGGTGGGTCTCTCTTGAACTGAATGCACATGCATAATCAACCAAAACGCAATCCAATGCGTTCAACAAATTATCTACATTACTGTTCAGTTGAACAACGATGGATTCCTACGTCTACTTTGCTGCAAAAATGAACTGAAATCAAGTCCTAAGCACTACTATACTTGCATAAATTGACAAAACAAGAAACAAGAACTAATCTACAGCATTTTAGAGGTCCAAGAATCAAGAAACCAACCAGTCTTTTGATTCTTGGACATCCCAAGAACATCAAAAACTAGAGTGTTGGAGGATATGCAAGATTTATGTCACATTTCTAGCTTATTTAGTTTACTTGAATGCTGATTCCTACATTAATCCACAAACAAGAAATGAAAACTAATCCACTCTAAGTCCACAACCACACACAATATGAATGGAAGGGCATGATCATAGGGGCATCACTCAAGAAAACCATCATGATCAAGGAGCTTAGTGTAGCATCAAACCCATGGAAAATCTTCTTATTAGTATGGAGTAGATACAACTCTTCTTCACAAAGAGGGAGTCTCTTAAATAAGCAAGAGAGCGCCTTAGGTAGCATCCTAGTGGAGTTTCCACATTTCACAACTTACAATTGGAATAATGCTCTCCACTAGAGGTCACCATCAAAAGGTGCCTCACTCTACTTTCTTTAAGAGCGGTCTACTTACATTTATTACAATAGCCTAGAAATACTAGTTCCTACATGGTCATTCCATCTTCTGGGATTCACCATGAGGCTTACACAGTTCCTACTTGACAGTATTATCTAGTATTCCTTGGCTCTCATACTCGGCTCTCAATCTTCGTTACTCTCATCTTCACAAAGATCTCCTAGGTCTAACGTGAGAGGTGCTCTTGAGTTGCTCTGTCCGAGTACCTTAGGGATTCGTTAGAATCAGCCAACAAAAAGGTAATCTATATCACATGAAGGTACGCCTACCTACAGATTAGGTGCATCAGACTCATGATGATTCGCCAGATACTCTGTGGCACAAGAGACTATGCCACATGAACTCAATGGCACTTTACCAAGCAAGCCATCATGGAGCTATAACAGGGGTCAGCATCTCGAATGCAACCAGTTCAACCACCTGTGATGCATGTCTGAAGGGTAAGATGTCACGCACTCCATTTGTTAAAGACTCCTATAGAACGACCAAGATTCTGAAGTTAGTGCATTCTGACATCTGTGGGCCTTTCAATGTGATCTCAGTAGGAGGCTCAAAATATTACATAAACTTCATTGATGATTATAGTAAATTTTTCAGAGTGTACTTCATTAAGAATAAATCAGAAGCACTTGATAAATTCACAGAATACGTGAATTATGTAGAGAGATGCACAAGCAACAAAGTGAAGCAGATCAGGACAGATATAGGTGGCGAATACGTCTCGAATCGCTTCGCTGACTTCTGTAATGATCATGACATCATTCATAGAAGGCCTGTAGCCTACACACCGTAGCACAACAGTGTTGCAGAGAGGAAAATTAGGACCCTAATGGTAGCTTCCAGATGCGTGAGGGGCTACTCAAAAGCTCCAAGGGTATATATGTACCCTTGGAGCTTTCGAGTAGGCCATCACGCATCATGGCATATATCCAAAACAGGACAAGGAAGTCTGGTGTCCCTCACACAACACTACACGAATTATGGTGGGGTAGAAAGCCCAACCTGTCTCACATCGGAATCTTTGGCTGTGCAGCTTATGCACATATTTATGATAAGCTTCAAAAGAAGCTTGATGAGAAAGATGAACGAGGATGTCTAGTAGATTATGACAACAATTTGTCATACTACAGAGTCTACATGCCAGACACAAACACTGTGAAGACAATGAGAGATGTCAGATGTGATGAGAGCAGGACAATGTCCAATGATGATCCTGTCGGCTATGAAGTTCTGGAGAGACAGTACTATGATCTGCCACCAGTGACAGATGGAGCTATCATGATTTGAGAGAGAGCTGAAGAAACAGAAGGTTTCTATTACCAAAGATTTGCTAGCTTTCAACCCTCACTGTGATGAAAATGTTCGTGAATGTGAAAGTCAAAAGACACGAAGCAAAAAAGTTTGCGAACAGCCTGACGTCAGACGATGCGAAAGTCAAAAGACAGGAAGCGACACAAAAATCTTCGCGACGTCTTTTTCAACCCTCACGTTCCAAAAAAAAAAAAGGGATCAGCAAGATCATGCAAGTACCAAGAAGTACAAATATCTGATCTAATATCATGACATCAGCAGATACACTCTAGGTCGTGGCTAATCTGCCACTCTTGTAATTTTGTGACTAGTTGTAGATGCTTAATCACTCTAATCTAGAAGTTACACGACGCGACTATATACCTCCTGGTTGATGCATGATATAACAAGTCTAATTCTAGTAAGCAAAAGAAAAAAAAGTAGTAAATGAGACATTACTCGTGAGAGAGCGCTGCTTCTCTCACGCCAATGCGCTGTGTGGATCTGTCATATAAGACACAAAAAACGAGAAGAACAATAGATGATGTTGTAGCCATTACACACATATCACCCTCATCTTGTCTGATCTTGAATGAATTGTTGTCCGCCATCATTCGTGTATCTCATTCACTTATTTTATCAATTTCGCACACTGGTTGAATTTTGTCGAATGATGCGTTAATCAAAATGTAGATCTGTAGTGTGTGTCTAGATTTTGGAGGACTGTAGGAATGATACAGTTGGCAGTGACCAGCAATCATATCTGAAATCCATCCGAATTGTTTCGCGTTCACGATTGTCATCATTCTTATCATCTTGGGAAGAATTTCAGCTCTTTATGTCAAAATCAACATGGGAGCTTGATGACTCCAAGCTATCGGAAGGAATCTTTTTTGAGCTTAAATCATCAGATAAAGCAGATGACTTCTTCTTTGTCTTCTTGCTGAAACGATACTTCTGAGCAATCTTTGATGTTTCATAATTTTCTGCTATTGCAATAACTTTGTCCAAGGTATTCATGGGCCCTTGTCGGTAGTACATGTCAGTCTTACTTGACAGCCCTACAAGGTACCATCTATCTGCATTGCAACAGGATAAACACCCATCAATTTTCCAATTAAGTTGTTTACCTTTTGGGTGTACCTTCTTAATGACTCCTTCTCTTTCTTTTGGACAGAGTTCAGTCGTGCAAGCACTCGGGTAGAGTAACCAATCTTGCGAAACTGGATGAGAAAGGCTTCTCTTAGTAGATCCCAAGTGTTAACGGCTACACGATCCATCTGGATGTACCAAATTCGGACTTATTTCCGTAGCAGACCAGGAAATATGCGTAATTTGTTTGCATTCGTTCCCTCACTATTGGAAACAGCTATGGATTCAAACTGGGAGATATAGCTATTAGCGTCATTTGAACACGTTCCCTTAGAGTAATCATACTTGATTTCTGAATGGGACTTAAATCGTGGTTGAGGTGGGTCTATTTCTAGTTCAGGATTGGGTTCAAGATCTGGATCTGGATCGAAATCGGGATCCAGATTTGGATTTGGATCAGAATCTGATTCAGGATTTGAGTTAGAATTAGGATCTGGATCAAGATTATCAACAGTCTTAGAAAATTCAGGGTCAGGTTTTGTTTCGGATTTATCGAATAAATTATTGAAATAAACTTCAGCTTTCTGATAAGTGGAAAAAGGTGATGTGCCGTGCTGAAAGGCTTGTTGAAGGCTTTGGAAAAAGCTCTCATGTTGGGGGTATTTCCAACATTCTGTAAATAAATAATATCGGCTAGTAAAATATGTTGTGAGGGCATGGCATCCTACACGATAAGCCCATGGCCCAAGGAGCACGCAAGTTGAGTTGTAACTAGAATAATAGATTTGCGTCCTTTTGTAATTAAAATAAAACTTGAGGCCCAAAGTCGAGTTAGAAACTTAGTGTTAACTCTTTTAAGTTGGGTCCAAATGGAGACTCACATGAATCATGTGAAATCCAATGTACTCAAATTGGTTCCAAGATGAATGGATAAGATAAGTGTACATATTAGCCAATAGTATTTTGGGGTAAGGGCCTTTCCCATTTATAAAAAGGCACCTCATGTACTCAATCTTCATGCTTAATGAGAAGGAGAAAACTCTACCAAATTTCGGAGAGAAGCATCCTCACTTGTTATTCACTACTTACTAATGCGCTTGATTGTGTTTTTCTTTTGCTCTCAAGTTTGCAAGTTTTTGGTTTCCATAGTTAAAGTTTTTGGATTAGCAAGCACAAGGAGCATTTGAGCTAAGTGATTGTCAATGCAAGAGTACCACGCCCGTGGTGCTTGCTTTAATCCATAGATAGCTTTGTTGAGCTTACACACAAGATGCTCTCTCCCTGACTCAATATATCCTTGAGGTTGTTCTAAATACACCTCTTCATTCAACACTCCATTAAGAAAAGCAGATTTAACGTCCATTTGCTGGATCTTCCAACCATAGAAAGTAGAAATAGCAATGATAGAATGTATGGTTACCATCTTAGCTACGGGTGCAAAGGTTTTCTCAAAATCAATACCTTCTTGCTGCTCAAATCCCCTGGCAGTCAACCATGCTTTGTACTTGTTGAGTTGCCCATCTGTTCCATATTTGATCTTATAAATCCATTTGCAAGTGATAGGCATCTTACCATCAGGTAGCTCAACCAAGTTCCATGTCCTATTTTTTGATATGGACTCCATTTCTGTTTCCATAGTTGCACGCCACTCCTTGTGTTCCTTTGCTTCATGAAAGGTTTTTGGTCCTTTGCATGAATGCCATTAGGCCTAGATTCATCTCTAACCTTGCAGGAGGTTTCCGATTTCTGCTTGACCTTCTAAGCTCTCCATGTTCGCTAGATTCGGGAGTATCTCCCTTCTTAGCCTCACCTGTAACTGATAAGTACCACTTAGGTACTCTCTTAGGAATTTCAGCATCAAACTTGCCTTTTTCTGTTGGATCTTCCGCATCAAGATCCACTTCCTTCTTGACTTGTACTTTCGCTCCCTCATCAAACGGTTCAATGACTACTTCAGATTGTTCACCTTGACTCATCTTGTCAAATGTAGCATCCCTAGAAATCACAAGCTTCTGTGCATTTGTATCATACATCTTGTATGCCTTGGCCTTCTCATCATATCCAAGGAAAATACACTTGACAGCTTTTGCATCCAATTTCTTTCGTTTCTCATCAAAAATATGAGCATAAACATCACAACCAAATACTCTCAAATGAAGAATATTAGGTTTCTTTCCAGTAAAAGCTTCAGGAGGTGTCTTACCTTTTACAGGTTTCGTAGGACACCGATTCAGGATGTGTGTAGTTGTGCTGCAAGCTTCTGCCCAAAAGGTGTTTGGCATACCCATCTCAACAATGGATCTCTTCTTTTGCTCTGCAACTCCGTGTGAAAAATTGTCAACTAGTAGTATTTTCCTAACTTGAGATTTTGTAGGCCTATGGCCAAATAAAAGTTAGAGATAGGTTCATACATGTATGTAGAGGCCCAAAGTATGTGTACACTACTTTTGAGGTCACATTAATTAGAGGAGGTCGAGTGTGGAGCTCTTCTATTGGCTCATAATTTGGTGCATTCCTATTTGACCAAATTTCTAGGTATATGGGTGAATCCTATTGGGCCCCAATTTTAGCCTATCATAAGACAAGTGGCCAAGAGGCACTATGGCTGCTATAAATAGCCATCTCCACGAGTATGTACACATCTCATTTTCATTCTATTGAATGAATGTTATGCTCTTTGAAGATCCATCTTCTTCTCTCTCACTTTTTTGTTCATATCTTGCATTCTAGCCACTAGAATTGTGATTTCTTTGTTGCTATGGCTTCACACGTGTGAAATGCAGGTTGTAGGCTCTGAAGTACGGACAGGGACAGCAAGTTTCTGTTTGTGGAAGCTTATGATCAGATTTTGATGTTTAGTTGATGTTTAGTATGCTTAACATCACAATTTCTATCATTTTTTCAATCTAGATGTGCATAACTTCCATGGCCAAGATCTTTATGAAACTTTAGCATCTTTTGGATCTGAGTTTTTCACATGGTATCAGAGCATTAGGCGGCCAAATGTGCAGGTTTTGCCAGATTTAGAAGAGATTTGTGGGCGAGTTTGCTTTTGTAGCATTCCAATCAAGTTTCTAGCTAAAAATCTTGTTGATTTATGTGTAGAAATTGGATCTTTGTGATCAAAACATCATTTGTATGCATTTCAATTGAAGTAGGGCGAATTCCCTCTGTACTTATCAGAATAAGGAGACAAAATTTGTTTTGGAAAGAGGGAGATGCAAGATCCAACAAGATCCTATTAGTTTTCCATTCTAGCATATAGTTTTTTGATTCAATTTCTTGCTTCTTCATGTCAAAAACTTCAAAATTGATGTAACCCTCTGATTTTCAGTTTGCTGAATGATTCAAGAGTGTATTTCAATCTTAGGAGTGAGGGAAAAGCAAGTATATTGAGGTTTGGTCTTGGTTTGATCAAGAAATCATAAAACTAGTGGCTAAAATTGAGGAAAAAGTGAGGAAAAGAGAGAAAAAGTAAGGTTTTAGGTTCCAAATCTTTGTGATTTCTTCTTGTGTTTCATTTGTTGATTCAAGAGAGTGCTTAGTGCATTGGAACAGGTCAAAGATCAGAGATCAATCATTGCAACATGGCTACAAATGGAGGCTACATGTTGGAAAGCAATGATAGGCTTACCTCCCTCAACTATTCTACTTGGAAAGTAAGGATGGAGTCTTTGCTTGAGATGAATGAGTTGATGGATATTGTTGTAGGTGTGGAGGAGAGACCTTTGGCACCTCAAGAACAATTGAGGTATGACAAGAGGGCAAAGAAAGCCCTTCACATGATCAAGATGAATGTGACAAATGAGCTTATCAAAGAGGTTGGTAAGTGCACATCATCTAGTGAAGCTTGGGAAGCCTTGAAGAAGGTTTATGAATCCAAGTCTACTTCTAGAGTGTTGACTTTAAGAAGGCAAATCTTTTCTTGTATGCAAAAGAAGAGTGAGAGTGGACATGCTTTTGTTTTGAGAGTTAAAGCATTGAATGATGAGTTAGCATGCATTAATGATGGCATAAATAATGAGGAGCTTGTTCAAGTGATTCTCAATGGCTTGTTGGATGATCATGCTAATCTTGTTCAAAGTTATGCTATCCAAAAATGTTTACCAAGTGTTGGAGACTTGCAAGAGGTCTTGTTGGCTGAAGAATTCAGGTTGCAAGCAAGAGTGGGAGCATCTTCTACATCTCAAGGAGGAGAAGAGGAGGCAATGTTCTCTAAAGGCAAGTTCAAGGGCAAAGGTAAAAGCAATTGGTCTAAAGGGCAAGACCAAGGTGAGCACTCTACTTTTGGCAAAAAGAAGGATAGATCTAAGCTAAAATGTTTCTATTGTGGAGTCAAAGGGCATTTTGCTAGTGATTGTTTCAAGAAAAAGAGGGATCAAGGGGAAAAGCAAACCAATCTAACTATTGATGAGGGTGGGGATGAGCTTCTTTCAAATGATGCTTTTGTTATGTCATCTTGCTTGTTGGCTAATCATGGAGACATTGATCCTTGGTGGATTGATAGTGGAGCCACTTCTCATATGACATATCATAAAGAGTATTTTTCATCTTTAATGGCATTTGATGGTGATAGGAAGGTAATCTATACCGCAAATGATGGTGAGTGTGCAATCAAGGGGATTGGCACAATTCCTATTTCACTTTCTACAAATAGGAATATAGAATTGAAAGATGTTTTGCTCATTCCATCCATTACCAAGAACTTACTTAGTGTAAGCCAAATGCTTGACAAAGGATTCAAAGTTGAGTTTGATGGTGATGCTTGCTTGATCAAAAAGGGGTGTAGTATCATTGCAAAAGGGAAAAGGCAAGGGAAATTGTTCAAGCTTGATGCATGTGTTGTTGCTAACCAAGTTGGATGCATGGCAAATGAACAAATGTCAATTCAAGAGGTATGGCATAAAAGGATGGGACATCTCAACTACAAGGCCTTGGAGGTAATAGCCAAAAAGGAGGTAGTAAGGGGACTTCCCAAGTCTCTTACTTGCTTGAATCATGTTTGTGAAGAATGTGCTTTGTCTAAATCACATAGATTGCCATATACTAGATCTATATCTAGATCTAAGATGCCTTTTTCTCTCTTGCATTCGGATATTCATGGTGTTACTACAATTAGCAATGGAGGTGCTAAGATGTATGTAACTTTCATTGATGATTTTAGTAGATTTTGTTGGGTTTATCTACTAAAGAGCAAGGATGAGGTGTTTGATGTGTTTGTCAAGTTCAAAGTTGCTATTGAGACTCAATTTACAACCAAAATCAAATGCTTGAGGAGCGACAATGGTGGTGAATACATTTCTAACAAATTCAAAGCCTTTTGCGATGAGCATGGGATCAAGAGGGAGTACACATGTCCAAGAACACCACAACAAAATGGAGTGGCCGAGAGGAAGAATAGAACCTTGTGTGAGAGTGCAAAGGCAATGAGATTGAATGCTAATCTTCCTAAACCTTTTTGGAGTGATGCTTTGTTGTGTGCAAATTTCCTATGCAATAGATGGCCAAGTGTTGTATTGGAAGGAAAAACCCCTTTTGAAGCTTTGTTTGGTATGAAGCCTAATGTCAAGTTTCTAAGAACTTTTGGATGCATTTGCTACTTCAACATTACTCTTGATGATAGAACTAAGGAGGATCCATCTTCAAGAAAGGGCATTTTTGTTGGTTATAGTGAAGTAAGCAAAGCATATAGGATTTATGTTCCTTCAATCAAGAAAGTGTTCATAAGTAGGGATGTCATTTTTGATGAAAGTAACATTCCAAAAGTTGTTTCAAGTGATGATGGTGTTGTTGCAACTAATGTGCTTGATGACAATGGAGTTGATGACACATTGGATGTGGATGTTGAAGAAGCCTCTTCAAGTCAAATTCCAAGGAGAACTCCAAGGCATAAAGTGAAACCCTCAAGGCTCACTTATGATGGCAAAGGTAAGCAAGTGGTGGATGGATCCAACTATGCTTTCCTAACTTCTTTTGATGTACCTTCATGTGTAGATGAAGCAAGGCAAAAAGAGGAATGGATCCAAGCAATGGATCTTGAGTTTGAAGCACTTATGAAGAACAACACATGGAGATTGGTGGAGCTTCCAAAGGGCAAAAGTGCAATTGGATGCAAATGGATCTTCAAGGTAAAGACAAATCAAGATGGATCTATCAACAAGTTGAAGGCAAGGTTGGTGGCTAAAGGTTATGCTCAAGAGCATGGCATTGACTATGAGGAAACCTTTGCACCCGTGGCAAAGATGGTGAGCATAAGAGTAATCATTTCCCTTGCAACTCTTTATGGATGGGATCTTTGGCAATTAGACATTTCTAATGCTTTCTTGAATGGTGATCTTGAAGAGGAAGTCTACATGGAGCAACCCGAGAGCTATGTTTCTCATAGCAAGCCTAATCATGTGTGTTTTCTACAAAAAAGTTTGTATGGTCTTAAGCAAGCACCAAGGAGTTGGTATGCTAGGCTTAACTCTTTTCTACTTTCTCAAAACTTCACTATGAGTGAGTATGATCATTCACTTTACTTTAGAATTAGTGCTAATGATGTTACAATCCTTCTAATTTATGTGGATGACATTATTTTAAGTGGAGGGAACAAGGAAGATATAGAAGATATCAAGAAAGCACTAAAAAAGGAATTTGAAGTGCATGATCTTGGTCTTTTGAGCTATATCTTAGGAATAGAAGTAATTAGAACTTCTCAAATCACTTTTATTTCACAAGAGAAGTATGCTATTTCTATTCTCAATAGATTTCATATGGTAGATGCAAATCCTATTGATACACCTATGGAATCACATGTAAAGCTAACTATAAGAGGTAATGAAAGATCCTTCGAGGACATTACTCTCTATAGGAAGCTAATAGGTTCTCTTATATATCTAACCATCACAAGACCTGATTTATCTTATTGTGTTGGTAGATTAAGCCAATTCATGCAAGATCCTAGCATAGAACATTGGAAACTAGGAAAGAGGATCTTGAGATACATCTCGGGAACAAAAGATTTTGGCATTGTTTATAGAGGCTCATCACCTAACTTATTTGGTTTTTCAGATTCAGATTTTGCAGGAGACCTTATGGATAGAAAATCCATAAATGCACATGCTATTTTCATAGGTGATGGAGCTATCTCATGGATGTCGAAGAAACAAGCAACTATATCACTTTCTTCTAGTGAGGCCGAGTACAAAGCTTTGACATCATGCACAAAGGAGATGGTGTGGATCAAGAGGATGATTATGGAGCTTCATTTGCTGGATTTTTCAGAGAGTCCAATCATCTTTTGTGACAACCTTTCAGCCCAAAGTCTAGCAAGCAATCCGGTTTTCCATGCAAGGAGCAAACATATCGAGGTGGCTTACCATTTTGTGAGAGAACAAGTGTTGGCAAAAGAGATCAAGCTTGAACATGTCCCATCAAAGGAATGTGTGGCTGATATCTTTACCAAAGCATTGGGAAAGGACTTATTTTTCAAGCATAGAACAAGTCTTGGTGTACTTTCTAAATCTATGCTAAAACTAGTTGAAGAGGGAGTGTGAAAAATTGTCAACTAGTAGTATTTTCCTAACTTGAGATTTTGTAGGCCTATGGCCAAATAAAAGTTAGAGATAGGTTCATACATGTATGTAGAGGCCCAAAGTATGTGTACACTACTTTTGAGGTCACATTAATTAGAGGAGGTCGAGTGTGGAGCTCTTCTATTGGCTCATAATTTGGTGCATTCCTATTTGACCAAATTTCTAGGTATATGGGTGAATCCTATTGGGCCCCAATTTTAGCCTATCATAAGACAAGTGGCCAAGAGGCACTATGGCTGCTATAAATAGCCATCTCCACGAGTATGTACACATCTCATTTTCATTCTATTGAATGAATGTTATGCTCTTTGAAGATCCATCTTCTTCTCTCTCACTTTTTTGTTCATATCTTGCATTCTAGCCACTAGAATTGTGATTTCTTTGTTGCTATGGCTTCACACGTGTGAAATGCAGGTTGTAGGCTCTGAAGTACGGACAGGGACAGCAAGTTTCTGTTTGTGGAAGCTTATGATCAGATTTTGATGTTTAGTTGATGTTTAGTATGCTTAACATCACAATTTCTATCATTTTTTCAATCTAGATGTGCATAACTTCCATGGCCAAGATCTTTATGAAACTTTAGCATCTTTTGGATCTGAGTTTTTCACACTCCGTTTTGTTGCGGTGAATAAGGTGTTGTAGTTTGTCTCTTGATCCCTTGATCTTTGCAAAAATCAATAAATTTTGTGGAAAAGTACTCACCACCTCCATCAGATCTCTCAAAGTCTTGATGTAACATCATGTTTGCTTTTCAACTAATGTCTTGAATTCCTTGAACTTAGCAAAAGCATCTGGTTTCTTGCTTGTGAAATAAATCCAAATGCATCTGCTATAATCATCAATAAAGGTAATAAAGTAATAGTATCCACTAAGAGATCTAGTTTGCATTGGTCCACATAGATCACTGTGGACAAGATCTAGGATGTCATTGGCTCTCCTTGCTCCACTTTTGGGAAACCTCTTTTCCCAAAATGCAAGCTTCACAGATTTTTCCTTCAAAAGAAACATCAGGCAATTCGATGACTAGATTACCTCTTTTGAGAATCTATAAACTTTGAGCACTAATATGATTAAATCGTTGATGCCAAAAATCACTTCGGCTATCAATAGTGCTTACCGTAGCTTGAGTAAAAGATCTTGCATTCAATTTTTAGAGTCGATTCCCCGTTGACTCTAGCTCCTGTAGCAATCACTGTGTAGTGATTATTGATGTCCTTGACGATACATTTGTCGCTATCAAACTCAACCTTGAGTTGTTGATCAGCCATCGTCCCAACTGATAGATTATTAGCCAAACCAAGTACATACTGAAAATTTCTTATCTGCTTTATCATCCCGCTGGCTAGCTTCCCTGGTACCACTCCAAATCCTTTCACAGGTAGCAATTGGTCTCCTTTGTCTTAGAGACTAGTTTAGAACAACTGTCGTAAAAACTTACACAGTTCATAGACAACCCGTCAAACACATCGTTAGACAAATTGTCTTGATAGAGCAAAGTTAGCAATGAATTCTTGAACCAAGAGGCTTAATTATACATTGCATATACAATAACCTTTCATAAAGAAGCTCGAGTAGCACCGATTCAAAAAAAATTATGTGAAATGGAATAGCCATGCTATCACATCTCTCTCTCTCTCTCTCTCTCTCTCTCTCTCTCTCTCTCTCTCTCTCTCTCTCTCTCTCTCTCTCTCTCTCTCTCTCTCTCTCTCTCATTGTGGAATGGCCTTGGAGGGTGACCTCCCCCCCATAAGGTGTATGTAAAAAATTTTGGAAAAAAAACCGAGGCAAATAAAATACGTTATGTGAGGCACTTCCTTTTTTTTCATAGAAAAGCGAAAAATGATTGTATGTGGATGCAGTACGTGGATGCAATGGATACTTTGTGCCTATTCTGCCCACTTTTTGAATATATTAAAAAGCAAAATAGGAATCTATGTTTAAAAAAAAAAAAAATTGGTGCGCTTTCGTCAGGGTGCAGGATGCCACATGGTAGCGTTGGACAGGTAAAAAAAAGTTAAACTACTCATAATGATTATGTTCCAAAATGAACATGTAAAAAAAAGTCAAAATATCCAATACACAATGGAAGGCTCTGCCCAGTTCGGCTTTCCAAAAAGTTTTAGGCTCAGCCCCTCCAGGCCTCGCCTAAAAAATTATAGAAATCCTTATCGGGCTTCCATGGTAATCGTAGTCTTGTTCAATGTAGCTCGTTGAAGCTTCATCAAGTATTGTGAAGGCTTCATCACCTCTATCTGCATCTTTGGATGACTCTACGGGTTGATCTTCTTAAGAGGTGTGAAAATTTGAAGGGAAAGGACCCCTATTATTCTTAGTGATCTAATTAGAGCTAAAAGCATGGTTTGGTGGTACTAAAAAAGAACCCATTTTTCATTGTACCTTTTGGTACTACATTTTACTTTTTGGAGATTTTATTACTCATAATTGTTTTAAGTCCACATTAAAAATGACATAACTTTTTAGTAGTAAGTCCAATTTTAGCAGAGTTTGGTGCGTTAGAAAGCGTTTGTTGACGAGCGCTTTCCAATGATATGTTACATGACATACTTTCGAGCTACGGTTGGAAAGTTATGACAAGTCAAAAGTATGGGGATTTTATTAATCATAATTTTTTGAGTCCACATTAAAAATGACAACTTTTTAGTGATAAGTTCAATTTCAACGAAGTTTGGTGCGTTAGAAAGCGCTTTCCAATGATATGTTACATGACATACTTCGGAGGTACGGTTAAAAAGTTATTGCAAGTCAAAGGTAATTGAAAATAGTGTATAATAATACAAAAGTACAATTCTACCCAAAAAAAGGTTCTGTCCTTGAAAGTTCATGTTGTACCACCAAACCATGCTTTTAGCTAATGATCTAACACTTATTATGCTTAAATGTGGAGATTATGGTTTTCTAGTTATTGATATTAGATGGAGAATGTATATGCTAATAATAGGAAATAAGAGGTGACGACACAATTGAAATAAAGGAGAAGATATAGATAAGATAAAAAGCCAAACAAGAGAAAAAAAAAAACCCACATCAGTTTCCATGCCCACATGACATATTTATGTGTTAATCATCACCCCGTGAACCCAAACATTCATATTTAAACTTCAAATCATGACATATTTTCACAACTAGGTGTAGTATGCTTTAATCAAATTTACATCATTTTGAAGTTGATCATTATCTTGATAAACTTTGCTATTTGCTAGTAACAAGGGGGAAAAGATTCATGTTATAAATTCATCAAACCTTTCTTTTAGGCTGATTTTGCAAATAATTCCAAATTAGTTGATACTAGGTTATCCTTGAAACCGCTCTTAAGTGGCATATGGAAACATGGTTTGGGTTGTTGTAAAAATGTGCAACACCTATTACCAATTGCCTTGAATCAGCAATGTCTTTGAACTTTGAACTGGATCACTAGAAATGGAATACTCAAACCTCACTTAACCGTATAACCTAAGTTGAAGTGCAAATTAAACCCATCAAAAATTCAAATTATACACCAGAATTTAAATCTACACAAGAAACTGGATTCTGCTTTTGATCAAACTATATTCCTACTTTCGACTAGACAGAAAATTTGATGCGGCGGATCGGATCAGCACGATCTTCAGCCTTTTCAATCTTTTGGATTGATCTCCTCATCAATTTGAAAAAACTTCTATAGTTTTCTACTTACCATTCAAAGATACACTTATATTCAACCTCTCTAGAATCAAAAAAATCAATATTCTCTTAGACAGCTCCGACTGAATTATCAGAAACCACAAGAAGCGTTTCTGGCAATGAAGCAACATCGAGATGCTTTGATAATGGCCTTTTATGCTCCTCTGCACGCATAATTTGCTAAGATCGTGCACTAGATGTAACAATATGGCGAGAACATAACGCGGTAAATTGCAGTCAACTTGTCTATGCCCAATATGCAAGAGCATTTGTTAGCGAGCTTATTTGCATAAGCTTTAAGTTAAGAAGAACAACAAGTACTCTTCTTCACTTTAACAACATCGTCAGCTGCATTCAGCAGCTCTATGTTAGTCCCAGCTCGCAGCGAGGCACTCCCAGCTCTTTGCGAATTGTTGGTGAGCAGAACTTTCCTGCTGACAATTCTGTAGATCTCTGAGAGCACAGTATAGAAAGCACTTTCCACATTGGTGGATTCCAATGCTGAAGTCTCGATAAAAAACAACCCCTCTTTTTCAGCAAATTCTTTGGCATCTTCAACCGAAACAGCACGTAGACTACCAAGATCAGCCTTGTTGCCGACCAGCATGATGACAATATTATTGTCTGCATGAGACCTCAGCTCTTCTAGCCATCGGGGCACATGCTCAAAGGTTTGCTGTTTTGTGATGTCGTATACAACCATTGCACCCACAGCTCCCCTATAATATGCACTTGTGATAGCCCTATATCTGCAAACAAATCATCGTCAGGGATGTGCGTCTCGAGATCGAGTATTGCTGAGGAAAACTTGATTAATCAAGACTAGGATTACAATCTGCTAGATAAAAATTCAGTAGTCCTTGGAAAGCAGCTGCTAACAATCTCACAAATGGAGGGCTTATGAGCGTTGCACTCAAACTGTAGAGAAGACGTAGTCATGGCGTTTCAGGAACTACGTTCCATGGAGTGATCTTGCTACAGGATAATCATTACGTAGCTCTTCCTGATGGTAGAAATATCTATTCCAGATCGTACAGGGTTGGCTGAAGGCTCTTTTTCATGTGATCTCAGGATCTGGAATTTTATGCCACTCAATCCCACAAAGGCATAGTAAAAGAAAACGTCCATATGTTTTAAAACGGGCGTCTCCAGCTTAGAAGAAAAACGTACTTGTAAAGCTCTGCGCACGTTCATAAACGGGATGAAGGCATCTAGTAGCGGAAGCCAGGATGTATTAGGCCAGATCTAGTTAAAGAAATGTACATTCAAATGTCTTAAAAAATGATCAACGAGCCCTAGCTGGGCAGTTTAACTCTGATGCCGATCAAGTTTGCAAGTAATCAGGATATTCCGCCTGCCTAAATTGCCAGATGCGACCAAAAGAATTTTTTCGTTTGTCGTCATAGCACAATATTTTGATCAGTCCAATAAAAGGAAGCAATACAGTTCTCCTTACTAGACAACACACGTTTCTGGTAAGCTTAAGGATGAAAATCGCCGCTGGTAGATAAGAATACGAAAAGTAAGACCAGACGCCTATTGACAAGTATTCCGATAATGATGCATAGCATCTGGAAACTTTGTCAAGGAAACGATAGTATACAAAAGCAGAAATATTAGTGCACATGAAATGTTATATAGAGATAATGCAAACTCATTAATGCATGCGATTAAGAATACTTTTCACATAATCTGCAACTGACGATTTCAAGTCATGAAATGAAAGACAGAAATAGAAAAGGTTAATTACGTGTTTGACCTTCGAGTAGAGAGATCGTGATGTAAAGAAAAGTAGTCATGCAAAATGTAGTTGTGTTTACCTCTCTTGGCCAGCCGTGTCCCAGATCTGAGCCTTCACGGTCTTGTGATCCACGACAATAGTACGTGTCTGGAACTCAACGCCAATGGTAGATTTGGATTCCAAGCTGAATTCGTTTCGAGAGAAGCGAGAAAGTAATTGAGACTTTCCAACAGTTGAGTCTCCTATCAGGACTATTTTAAAAACATAGTCTATTCTGTGATCATATTCTCCAAAACCATTTGATCCCATTGTGTCAGTTGGAATCTACTCCCACTCGTGAACTTTAAGATGAACAAAAAACAGATTCAAACTTCGCTGCTTCGGATTGAAACACAACTGGTAAAATAGTCCTCTATGTGCATTCCATATCTAAGCTTCAACTCCTCACCAACTTTCTCTTTCAATCTTTAGCAACTCCATCTGTAATACTCCAACTCAATCATTTCAACAGAAGATACAGAGGCAGCAATATCACTGCGACTCAAATCTATGAACAATATCTATTCCTGTACCTAAAACCACGAACGACAATTCACTAGCGAGATTCAATTGAACAAAAAATTCAAAAAAAATTGCAGCTAACACTCTAGGTAATGTCAAAACAATGCACGAACCGAGTATTAAACAGCAAAAAAACATCCGAAAAAAGAAAAAGAAAAGAGATTGCTGCTTGCTTAGCCTTCATCCTTCCTGGATCCCGATTCCTTCCTTACCATAGCCTCCCAGTTACGATCCGGATCGGACAGGGGCTCGCCAATCGAGTATCAGTTTCCACGATCGAGAACAAAAACAAACTTACATCACGATCCACGATTAGCCATTTCCATAATTTTACGTCTTCTTCTTCTTCGTGTTCTTTTTTTTTTTTTTTCCCTCTAGAAGTTAAATAGGAACAAATTTAGGCCCAAATAGTAGTTAACTAAAATGGACAACGTGCACACTAATTTGTATTGGCCCCCTTATAATTACTATCTTATGCAGGGTTGCCCTCCTAGGCCATTTCGTCGGCGACGGGCCTTCGGTCGAGGCCCCTTTCAACGATAGAATGATTGAGGAAGCAAACCTTCCTCTTAGACCATTTTGTCAGGGCGGGCCTTCAGTCGAGAGGCCCCTTTCAACGGTAGAATGATTGAGGAAGCAAACCTTCCGCGACGTGAAAACAATTCTACTCTTTGTATTTAACCTTTTTCTTACATGCACCTTGTGAGTGAAAGGTGCACATAAACAAAAGAGAAAAAAAAATCTGCATGCATCTTCCGTGGGCTGAATGGTGCATGTAAAAAAAAAATAACAAATACAAATTGTGTTGTGGGAGGCTCTTCCCTTCCCTTCATAAAACAACAAGAACATGATTTAACGTTGGGACTCGGGAGGGGGCACACCTTGGTGGAGGTCTTCCACCTCGGTGCAAATTTGATTTCGAGCAGGGGGGACATGCACCTAAGCATCTACTAGTAGTACGGGGATATCGACGTAACTTATGGAGAAAATACAGCTATTGTTTTCTCTAGAGGCTTTGTTTGGTGAATGTTGTTTTCATTTGAATGAGCCACAATCAAATGACTCAACCAATGAAGATTCCATGTGATTGTAAAACATCAATGAGTGAAAAAGTGTTCACATCTCTCTCTCTCTCTCAAGCAAAATACGAATGTTGAGCATGTAGCTTCCATACCATATAATCATGGACTATAGAGTCTCTCTCTCTCTCTTCTTGGTGGTTATTTTTATGTTTTAGTAATTTGGACAATGCATTAAGTTTGTTTCGATGACATTGTTCAATCTAGCTTCTATCATACTTGGATGTACTTCTTTCATCTTATAGGCCTTTTGGCATGGACAAGGCATTCATGATCTCTCTCTCTCTCTCTCTCTCTCTCTCTCTCTCTCTCTCTCTCTCTCTCTCTCTCTCTCTCTCTCTCTCTCTCAACTCTTATAGTCCCCAAATAACAAATGAAGTCCAGATCTCAACCCAACATCATGTTGATCAATTATCAAGATGGGTGCAAATTCACACCCCAAATAAGAAAAAGTGTGGTAGATTTGACTTGGCAGAGATATAGCAAGATTAAGTTGATCAGTTTTCTAAATGGCCACAAAATCATTGTGGTGGATTAAACTAGAAAGAGCTAAATGCATCATTAGGGCTTTTTTGAACTCAAAAAGGGCCTCTTCCTTGCCTAAGCAAGTTTCTTAATCATAATTAGCTTAGTGCTAATTCATCCTACGTGGCACCTTTACCCTGGGTTACCACATAGGGTGAGCATGAGTTAAGAGCTAACTTTAGGTCCTGTTTTCATGGACTTTTGTAGGTTTATTGCATAGACATTAATAGGTAAGTTACAAAATACAACTAGGATAGGGTTAGACTAGGACAACCCTATCATTGTCTTGACTATAGTACAACAACACTTGGACCCTAGCCATGACACCCTAATATAGACCTAAGAATCTTATACCATACTCATTTCACAATGACATTGACCTCATTTGATTAAAGGATATTACAAAGTTTTACACGAGTTCATTTTAGAACTTCGACATCTTCAAGACTTCAAGATGACAACCAAGTATCACTTACATGTGAAATTAGAAAAGAAATATGCAACAACCAAGGCTATGATGGGGTGTTAACTTGAAATGCGTTGTTGGAGATTACAAGGCAAGAAACATATTGATCTATGGGTAAGAGACGATTTGTATGCAAACCCCCCGCCCCCCCCCCCCCCCCCCCCCCCCAATCCATTGGTAGATGTTCCCCCTAATTTTTCTGACGTGCATAGTTTGTTGAGGCTTGTTGGAGATGGTGCTAATGGACTCCTCGGCTACTATCAAGCAATTTATTCTCAAAAAAATCCAAGCTGAGACATTGGCAAATACTGCAAACATTCATATTTTGAATATGAATGAGAGCTTAAAGTCATTGCACGAAATAAATAGGAGGAGACAAATGGTTACAAATCAACAACACATTCTTTCGTGACATTTCTTCTATAGTTGGCAACGTTTCATTTCGGATTCTGTCTATGTGGCAGCATGCCATTGGGAACTCACAAAACACAACGTTTGGGATCTTACGACACTTTTCCTACCTCCTCGAAGACAATATAGCATCAACATTCTCCTTCTATCATTCATTCGTTCATTCATCTCTTTGTCAATAGGAACTGAGGAGCAGAAACGCCTAGTTTCTATGGACCAACAAACACCATAGTTCTACGTAATCCTCTGTTTCTACAGTAGAAGAATAGAAGAGCTATTTCTGTGGGTTGCTTGGACTAATGCAATAGTTTGCAAGCCATTTGACGTTCCGTTCTTCTTAAGAGAGTCTACTCTATTCTTCAAGAAGCGAAAGCAAAGTGTGATAGGCTCTATGGTATTTGAAAGTTATATCTATGTACAGATAATTCTACTTCCATGGTGAATGAATGATCTAAGGACAATATATTGTGCTCTTTTCTATTTGCCATTGACGGTGCATTATATTTGTTTGTTAGATAATTTTCTTGCACTGTAGATGTTGTATAAGGTTCTAACTCAGAAAGAACATTGCTAAAACTCCATTCACCTCTTTTCAGATATGCTACGTTGATCTTTCTGTTGTATGGAACTCTCTCTATGTCAAATCATGTGCAAAGTCTCCGAAGATGCTTATATTCCTAGTAATGCAATCCAGTATAGCAGATGTAGTACTGTCAAGGAGAGACACGTTGGTGAGGACGACACTCTTTACATCTTCATTGTAACTAGTCAGTTACTTTTTGTGAGAGTAAGAAGATAGTTGGTTGGTGAGGATTGATAATAGAAGACCTCTCATTTTAAGGACCATAAGAGATAATGAAGGCCTATATTTAACACAAAATACAATAGTCGTGGGGAGGACCACAATAACATAATAAAGGCCTATAGTTAATACAATGTACATAATCCATGGGAAGAATATTGAGACTTTTGGAAGCCTAGGTTTGCGAATGCATTATACTACATCATTGGATACTCTTGCATCACTCAAATAAAAAGAAAGAAAAAAAAAAAAAAAAGAGTTAGACATTAAGTTATCTTTTTTCAAGAAGACCTCTATAGCCATAGTTATACCAGTTGCAACTATTCCTTCATTAGGAGCCAGAGCCCAATCAAGCATATGAGCTCATTTTTCATAGTGTAATGCACTAGCAGCCTTAGCAATGAGTAGTCAACGTAAAGCCTCATTGAACATGCCAAACAATTGAAGAAAAGGGATTCCAACCAAACTCAAAAACCAACTCAAAATCTCCAAAGGATACCAAAGGCAAAGACAAGTCATTCTAAATATTTAATAGACATAGTGTTCTCTAAACCAGATGAGCCTATCAGGGTGGACCTTTTGATGTTGATCAAGCCACAAAGGTTGTAGTAAGGGTCCTTGCACTTGGACCTATTATGGAGGCAAGATAGAAAAGGAAATGAATAAAAAATAAATTGGATTGATCCATGATGGGTACTATACGGACTGTACTTCTCAAGCACGTGTGAGATCACCAAAATTTGAATGATTGTGTTTCTCCAAGGTAGATCCAAATCGAGTGCTTGGTAGCTTGTTGGAAAGCTAGTGAAGTATAGTTTCTAGTGCAATTGATTTCATGTCAATTGGATGTGTCTTGATGAAGTTATAGGATCTCAAAGTGAGGTGGGTAGGGAACCCAACCTGGTTGGATGTGAGAAAATCAGATCCAAAACATAATGGATCTCTAAGATCTTGATCAAATTTGGATGCACATCTAGATTTAGCTACAAGATAGAAATCATCAATTTAGGCATGCTAGAATTGCATAAATTACTAAGATCTGGTCATAAGCACTAAAATACAGTACAGTATTGTCCCTCTCCGTACAACAACAGCATCCTACGATCCTTCACACGTGTGGATGCAAGATCAACAATAAAAATGACATTCTACACACTAAAAATCAAGATAACTTGAGAAATATGAAAGAGATGGACATAGAAACAAAAGAAATGAGTTCCCCAAAAAGTAAGAAAGTTTGATCATTATTTCTACATGAAGACACAGCTATTTATAGATTCCAAAATTTCATTTGACCAATTGCCCTAAACTTGCCCTAAATGATAACTTCTTGGTACTTCATCAAAAAACCTAGAAATTCTAGTCTAGATGCAATGTATGAAATCTAGCCAATTAGAATGGGTCAAAATATGACCTCGTCCATTTATCTACTTGTCATAAATAGTATAAATGTTATCTAGGCCTTTATTGACACATATAAATCTATCCCTAAGTTGAAATCTCTTTTTGGTCTCAAAATTGCCAAATTAGATCACCTAAATCCTAAATGGATTGAAGGATGAATTTGACAACCTTGTTCAATCTTTTGCAAAGGAGGAGTTTCCAAGCTTGGAGGCACTACAAGGAGTTCTCATTTTCGAGGAGTGTAGGCAAGAGAACAAGCTATTGAGGATCAATCAACTTTTCGTGAAGCTTGGTGGATGTAAAAAATCAGATCCAAAACATACATAATGGATCAAGAAGATCTTGACCAAATCTGGATGCACATCTAGATTTAGCTACAACATAGAAATCATCAATTTTGGCATGCTACAATTGCATAAATCACTAAGATCTGATCATAAGAATAAAATTAGAGTAAGGTACTATCCCTGTCCATACAACAATAGCAACCTACTATCCTTCACACATGTGGATGCAAGATCAATCACAAAACTGACATTTACAAACTACAAATCAAGATAATTTGAGAAATATGAAAGAGATGGACATAGAAACAAAAGAGATGAATTCTCTAGAAAGAAGAAAACTTTGATCATTATTTCTCCATGCTGGTACAACTAGTTATAGCTTCCAAAATGTCATTTGGCCAATTGCCCTAAACTTGTCCTAAATGGTAACTTCTTGATACTTCATCAAAAAACCTAGAATTCTAGTCTAGATGCAATGTATGAAATCTAACCAATTAGAATGGGTCCAAATTTGACTTCATACATTTATCTACTTGCCAAAAATAGTACAAACACTATTTAGGCCTTTATTGACAAATATAAATCTATCTCTAAGGTGAATGTTGGAGGATTTGTGGATCCCAAGGCAACCCTAATCCTAGTTAATAAGTGAGAGGGATTTGGCACCCTGTGTGTGTAGGTCCAACCTAATGATCACATAGTTATTTGATAATTAGAAAGTCAATAAAAGGACTTTAGGCCTTTTTGCGGGACTTTTAATGTCGCAAGCCTAAATGTCAAGTTAGTGAATAAAGTTGGGACTTTACCAAAATTGGTTCAAATTTCAATTTCAAATTAGTTCTCTCCAAATTTGAATGGTTCCCACTCTTTTTTAAGTTTGAATAGTTAGGGAGGTAGAAATGGGCCAATAGGATTTTGAGATCAAGGCCTTCCTCTCCACTATAAATAGGGGCAAATTCGAGTTGCTTCTCATGTTCAAATCTTCATTTCAAAATAAGCAAATTGGCTATCTTTTGGAATGGATTTGTGAATGTCCTTGCTCTCTATCCTTTTTCCTCCATCTCTCATGCTTTTATTGTATTTTCTAATTGTTAGATCTGAATATTATTGGGATTGTACGTTTTTATGCTTTTTTGTGAGAGAGAAAGGGAGAGAGAGAGAAGCAAGTATCTATCTGTGGATTGTAGGGTTAATGGATGTAGTGTTAATTGTGTAGTGTTAATGGATGTTAGAGTTAGATGTGGGTCTTCCATACATGCTGAATTATGAGATATGTTATCGCTCTCACGGGATTGAACCTACACGTGACAACTAACTTCATCTCCTTGATGCTTGAGTGCTTGGATCTTGGGTTGAGGATAGGCTAGGAAATAAGCCCACTACAATTTTGGTGTCGTTGCCGGGGAGCTACGCCAATTTTTCAGATTGCAGCATGTTGGTAGATAGTTAGCTTGCATTAGACATCTTGTTTTGGCATGAATAGGGTTAAAATTGCATTTTAGGGTGAGATTGAGGGTGATTTTGCTTGATTTGAGTGGATCTTCTTGTTTGAAAACTAATTTGATTGTTGAATAGGGATAACTATTCTAATCACAATTCTTAAGATCCATTTGGATCTAAGAAATCATAAAAAAAACAACAAAAAGTGATCAAATCTCTCATATTTGAACAAAAAGGAGACAAAATTGTCATCAGATCTGATAAGTTTTTATCCTCTTAAAGAAAACCTTTGCCGAGTTGTAGGAAGCTTCGATTTCACTCACAGACCTTTCAGATTGAAGGGCGAAGATTAATCCCCTCCAGATTTGTAGAAACATCAAAAAAACCATCAAAAAATTATTAAAAACTCTAAAAATACATAAAAAGAACATTTGTCCATTTAATTGTGCATAGGTGTGATTCAAATCTACTTACTGCCAGGTCGACGAAGAATAATACCAAAAATAGAAGGCCAAAGTGACTATTCATCTAGTTGTTGGTACAAGATAATATGTGCATGAGAACACTAGAGTCAAGACTTACAATGTGACATTATGCTTCTATCAACTGCCGCATCCAATAGAATATCTCGACGCATGTACACGTGTTGAACTCTCCTCTGGCAAGGTATTCTCCACATTGGTCGATCTTAAATTTGTAAATCCTCCATTTCCAGTTATATTTTTAGTGGTTTCGCTTTCTCTTTGCAACCCCGTGAGTTCCTTTTCCATAGGTGTGCATGTAAACCCAATCAAAAGTTGAGAATGTCATAGCACCCAATTTTGAAAGGATTCTTGGATGTGTGCAACAATGAAAGCTAGTTGATTCTTTGGCTTTCTTGATTGACTGGAAGCCATGATCTATGATCTAATGATAATGTTTGACAAGCAATAGAATGTGCGAGAGCTTGATCTAAGGAAGTGAACGATAGTGAAAGAAAGTGACTAGGATCGTGCTACCTCCACATAATGTCCCTCATCACTTGCCATTTGGCACAAAATACTTCTCAACTAGTTTCACTGACAATGTTGAAATTGAGTTTAAGGTTGTTTATGTGCAATAATTACAATGTAACGTTTCTAGTGAAGTATATGCATGTGATATGTAGTTTGGTTTTGAAAGCTACCTTGTAAAGAATTTCTCTCAATCTCAAAAATGGGGTTATTGAAGTAGGAAAACAATCTACATATTCCTACTTATTAAATCATCTGAAGTGTCAATAACTTGGCTTTAGTCTACGACATTTTGAGCTTGTAGACTATTATCACAATTGTCAAAATTAATTGATGTGCACTTTTGTAATTGCTAGTCGCAATGACGTATCTGACTAAGGTTTTTACACTAGTATTGATGCTCACAAAATTTCCTATATGTTCAAATGGCTTTGACATGCGCCCATCAAATTTCAACACTACATCCTTTGTATAGAAATATAGTTGCACTCATTCCACATTAAGTAGACAAATGAATCTCTCCTCTCTCTCTCTCTCTCTCTCTCTCTCTCTCTCTCTCTCTCTCTCTCTCTCTCTCTCTCTCTCTCTCTCTCTCTCTCTCTCTCTCTCTCTCTCTCTCTCTCTCTCTCTCTCTCTCTCTCTCTCTCTCTCTCTCTCTCTCTCTCTCTCTCTCTCTCTCTCTCTCTCTCTCTCTCTCTCTCTCTCTCTCTCTCTCTCTCTCTCTCTCTCTCTCTCATGGATGCTTCTTCACTTTATGGTACCTCCCTACGTCGAACCACGCCAAAAACAACAAAACTTCATTTGTAAAGGTCCTACACCAATATTACCCCTAGCCTACACTATAATTATTTTTAAAATCCTTTCCCCCCCCCCTGTTTTGATAAATAAACTCAAAAATGGTCTTAAGCTTAGCTCAAATGGATGGAGAGGATTTGTTACTTCCCTATCAAGGCAAAATACTACTATCCATGAAGCTTCCTCACAAACCACTATATATCATCCAGTCTCGACCAATGTTTCTTCACAACACTTTGTGAGGAGAGTTCAGCAGGTTGCTCATATTGAGAAGTGTGCCCCATCAAGCTTTCCTTCTCTGGTTTCTACCTCATGGTAAGTAGTTCATACTATCTCTCGTTGAAGCAATCATCCCTCTCATTGATGACTACTTTTTGGTTTATCACATTCCAGATGTATGTACGGAGTGTTTTCACTTCGCATTAATGATCATAGCATCTTTGTTGTATGTAAATTGTTTGTATGAAGGTCCGTTGACCAGTGATGGACCATTCCCCTATAGGTAGCGGTGGAGCATAAGATAACTCTTTAGGATCTGTTTTTGATCCTCCAACCAGTGATCTAGTTCACACAATCTTTGTTGATTGCTCAGCCCATTCACATGATTGTTGTCCAACGATGGATAGCCCATTCAAATACTATTATCCACAGCGATGGACAGCCCATTCACATACTTGCTTGCTTATTGATGAAATGTTACCTTCTTGTCCATACCTTCTTGTCCAATGGAACTTCGCATTCTGATTGTATGAATTCACAAGATTGTGGCTTAGAATGATGCATAATATGTCACAACTATGTGTATAGCAAGTATTCACTCTCTTTACAATGGATAGTATCTCTTCCACTAGTTTACAATGTATTCTCAAATGCTAGGTTCTTCTACGTAGAATCTACTAGCATTTGAATACTAAAAGAACATCTACATCTTGTGATTATGTAGCATCGATTGTTACTATGACCTTTTGTTACTTCATTTGTATAGGTTCGGTTTCGAATCACATATCGATAAACTCGTGCACAGGTATATATATTTCTCTTGCTTTAATATATCATTGCAGTTAGGTTGTAGCCATATTAATGTCGGCAAAAGAACGTAACTACAATAATTTTGATTCTTAACAAGGAAGGATAGGCTTTGTGTGATAGTAGCACTATGAACGGCTATGTTTTAATAAACACAAATCACTCGAGGGAATAATATGGCATCCTCTCAAGAAAACACGTCTACAATCATCCAGGTATGACTTCTCCTAACAAATCTCAGGTCTTAGATATGGTTCTGTTCAGAGAGTGATGCTTAGTTCTATATACGCAATCAACTTTCTATAACTAGTGTGCATAAACAAAGACTTTTTAAGCCTAAACCTTACCCCACCACTTCATAATCTTGATTGTATATCGATTACAAACATGTTTAACAATCCTAGAATGATGCTTTGTAAGTTGTCCATAACTAGGGTTTTCGACATAACGATCTTAGACAGCATGGACATGCGTAAGATGCGAGGTTCTAACATAAGGATTAGAACGTCGCGGATCTGCCCTAATACCTTCTAAAAACTGGGAAAAAAAATTTTACAAACTATAACCTATCTATAATATTGTCCCATATGCCATGGGTTGAATTTGATGTTCTAATAAGCATGGATTTGCTCAGAATTACACTATTCAATCATGGCTATAGTTAATGCTACCCATTTAGAAATCATATTAGATTTATGGTGAGATACGATTGGAAAGCATGGATATGCTTAGGAATATGGACAATAGTGCGTGACTTGTTTCTCGAAACAAGGCTCACATGGATTAGAACGACATGGATTTGCCCTAACACCAGCACAAGTGTCCACATCATGTCTTTTAGCTAGTTAAAATATATACGGTTAAAATTGTTCATACCATGTTTCAAAACAATATAAATTGATATGGACCAATTGTCCATAAACTAATCAGCACGGCACAAGCCTTGATACGGTAATATTAGGTTTTGGGTATCGCTAAAAAACATTTTGTTGTTTGGGTTCAGCCTTGCTTTGTCAAGAGGAACTATGTGAAACTGTGTAACTCTCTCTAGGGTTCGAAGGTTTGCTAAGCAAACCCCTTCACAACTACATTTTGCATATTGGTAGGGAGGATACTTATGATTTGAAATCCACTATGCAACTACATATATAGATTGAAAATGAGAATAACTACTACTACTTGCAACAATTGTTTTCATTGTCAATTATTGATATAGTTCTATATGGGAGCCATTTTTTACTCCCTTGAAGATATAAAACTATCTTCACATGTTTGTATATCTCTCTCTCTCTCTCTCTCTCTCTCTCTCTCTCTCTCTCTCTCTCTCTCTCTCTCTCTCTCTCTCTCTCTCTCTCTCTCCTATTTTCTAGATTTGTGAGTCAATGATACCAACATGTGAAGATAGTTTTATATCTTCAAGGGAGGCAAAACTTGCTCCCAGATACAACTATGTCAACCATTGGCAACGAAAATTATTGTTGCAAGTACTAGTAGTTATTCTCATTTTCAATCTACATATGTAGTTGCAAAGTGGATTTCAAATCATAAGTGTCATCCCTACCAATATGCAAAATGTAGTTGCGAAGGGCTTTGACTAAATTAGCAAACCCTCGAACCCTGTACGGCATTTGGCAGAAGATAATCACGATCTTTTGAGAGAGAGAGAGAGAGAGAGAGAGAGAGAGAGAGAGAGAGAGAGAGAGAGAGAGAGAGAGAGAGAGAGAGAGAGATTAACAGATCAAAGCTCCTCTTGTCAAGACCAAAACCTTTTATTCATAAACCAACAAGGAAAAACATAGCTGAAAAGTATACAATACTAGAAAGCACCGTAAAGCAAAACATATTATATTTCAAGACATCCAACCGGTACCTGCCACCATCCCACCACACAAAACCGCGCAAGTTAGCACAATGAGAAAGACAAGTGTCAACGTTGAATGTCAGTTGTTATCCATGTACAAAATACGTTTACTTAACTAATCAGCATGCGGTAAAGATGAAAATTTTATAGTCCAGTCTTCCCTTACTAAGAGATGGTTATATTGAGCCATAAATTTATCGTATCAAGGCGAGTGCCATGTATGATGGTTCTGGTCCTACTATACAAGAGTCCGCAAGCTATCTCATTGTTATATTGTCTATGAGTCATGATCGTGACTTTTTTAAGGAAAACCAATATACAATATTTGTAAACATTCATGAAAGAGTTTGTACACAATCAGTTAAGTAGCTAATGAAGGTTATCGTCATTCGTATGTTAAGCATTGATTCGGTACGCTATGGTAGATCATGTCTGAAAAATAGATATGTAGTGAACTGGTCTACAAATCGAGCTGCTCTTCTAAAATTACGTTAATTAAAGAATCTCTTATGCAGCCAATGTATCATTTTTGAAGTTTCAAACCCTCGAAAAAGTGTGAGAAGCACCAACCTGAATTGTAGACGCTAACGACTTCTGTGAAGTGGTTATGCTTGCTTTTGAAGAATTTTAAATCCATATCTAGTTCTATGTATATCATTACATAATCATTTATGAACGTGTTATTGTTACAATCCATGACTTCTGAAAAATCCATTATCAAAGCTTTCGTAGTAGTTTTTGATAGTATAGCTCTTGCATAGCCTTGATAACAGAGTTGAATAGGAGTGTTCATACCTTTGGTCGTTGTGAATCGGAACCCAATGGTATGAGTCTAGAATTTGTGCTATGTCATTGCAATACTGTGAAAGACAGAGGTGATAGCAAGTATTGTTAAAGAAATACGCATTATGAGTGCTATCATGCTAAGATATATCACATAGTTAAGAAGAAGATTATAGCTCATTGCTGGACAATAAGTAAGAAATTGCAATGGTATCCCCATCGCTGACAGCCACAATGGATATCACCCAGAGTGTATCATATACCTCAATAGGAGAAGTGGCGTGTCAGTATATCGCTGGATCAACAACGATTTGCCATCAACAACTGCTATACATATCCGTAGTATGTGCCTCTCAGAGGTATAATCATAATGTATGCAACATATATCAAAAGATAGTCGCTTCTGGCCAGCGATGAGATGCCTATGAAGTTGTAATCAAAGTGTATGCATCACAAAGTAATATGCAATCAGAGAATAATCGCATTCTGGCCAGCAATGAGTTTCCAAATCAACTGTGAAAACATATATCATAGCCATTCTACAATCATTCTGATCAGTGGAAGGTCGCAGGCAAGAAACCATGCCTTATAAAAGTAGATAACTAGATGCACTAGTGTAAATGCATGCCCAATGGGCCGCGCTACAGCGCTTATCAGAGAGGTACAATATGTACTGTTATTCCTTTGCAAGAAAGCATTTCGTTAGCAAGCATAAATAGATATCAAATACACTTACCGTTGATATTGTACAACGATCTCCGATTGATGGAGGAAAGGCGTTGTAACTCCAAAACTGTAATGCCAAGAGGAGAAAGAGAAAGGAGAAAGAGAGAGTGTGGGAAGAGAAGAGGAAACGTGCCATCCTCTTTGTAGGTAAGATCCCTTGTGGAAGCAACTTTCGATACTAGTTGTAGGATGAAGCACAGTCGATCTGGACCATCGAAGTTGTAATAAATGCAAGTGGGATTTTAAAACTTTCCCACCAAAAAAAACCTTGGACAGAAAATATACCATGCCAAGCTTATGATTCCAAGCAGTGATATAACGTTGAGTTTCTATTCATGAGAGAGAGAGAGAGAGAGAGAGATGAGAGAGAGAGAGAGAGAGAGAGAAAGAGAGAGAGAGAGATCATCGTAAGACACCTTGCATCGAGGGAGAGTAATAAGTAACTCTCCCTCCACAAAAAATCAGAGGGCATCTATATATTATTCGTAGTGTTACATTTGATCTATTACAAGTAGCTACCACATTGTGAATCTTTTTATTGTCTCTCAAATGTCATGGCAGTTGCAAGCATATCACTATGTTGGAAATGCATTTTTGCTCAGTACAAATAGCAGTGCATGTTGTCCATACTTCAACTACTTAATGTGTTCCTACATTTATGTACATTTGAATTCAAAGGAGGAGAATAGATGACATAAATCAAGCTTTCTAAAATGGCTTATAGTCAATCATGAAGAGATTTTTGAGAACTTCCTTCTTCATCATTTGGAAAGTCCATGTATCATCCCACTCGATCATGAAGGAGAGTGATTGATGACAAATTATGCTTGTTTATGCCTCAGAAATCATAAATTTTATCAATAGTCTATCAATGTGAAAGTTGACGGATCAGCATGTTCATTCTAATGGTGGTTTCTAAACAATATTGTAGGGTCTAGAGCATTCTTAATACCGGTGTTTAAGTAATGTCTCCTAGACATGGGAATCACAAAGGTCATTATAGCAAAACTTCTTGCATGATAAAAGAGATGATCTGACATGCAACGAGAAAGCATGGGAGCAACACAAGTTCGTTCACTATGAAGTCGGAGAGTTCACAAGATGTTTAATCTTGCAAATAAAGAGTAGGAAATCACATTACATAGTTATGTACCTTCTATGGACATAGGAGAGCCCAACTTGGCATAGCTTCTCAGTTGTGTCAGTTGCACCTGCTAGTACTTAAGTACAAATCACTTTGGTGGGCTATTCTTTATTATTCTATGGATTGAGGTAGCTTTGTTGTTGGCTTGAGGTCTTATATAACATCATATTAGTATTGGCTGGATCTACACTTTAGTTTACCAATTAAGTTAATGGTACAAACTTTCCAAGTTGGTATGCAATTCATTATTATAAGATGCCAAGTAAGGTATCTTGTCTAGGTCCACATGGAAAGAAAAGATTGCTAGTACACAAAGACTACCATGAATGGCTTTATTGAAATGTTTGGATTCTATGTATATTGGCTTTTGAATGTGGGACCAAAAAAACTTTGGATGCCAAGCTAACCATAGGAGCCAGCCTTCGTGGATTCTATGTATATAGATCTATGATCACAAATGTCCTATCACTAATATTGAATGACCTTACAAACGTAAACAATGAGTTTTGACCTTTGCACAAAATCTCTTCACACAATTCACTTAGAATTTCTTGATAATTTCATGTTTCACTTTAGCTGCAACCAAGCATTGTTAATCTTTTTTTTGGCATACATGGTCGTCATATACAACATATACAACTTAGCAATGCCATTTACGGAGCTAAGCTCCTCAGATGGTCACTACACAGTGGTTGGGATTGGGGCCTGCACCTTTCCAATGGCAATCGACAACTCTACCCATACACCCCACTGCGATGGACAACATTGTTAATTTGAAATAAGAAGCCTCGAGTATGATGACAATCAACAATAGAAATTGCATATTTGTATTGCATCATATATAGCCTTTACCTGTTCTATGGGAATATGGAAAAATGATATTGTGCCTAAAAGGTTCTAAAATGAGTTGCAAATTTGTAGAAACCATGTATATAGCCTCACATTTCCAAACATCACAACATGATAATCATGTGAAATCAAATTCTTTGGAGGTTACAAGGAGGATGTATTGAATTGGGTTCAAGAATAATGCAACACAATATTAATAATAGGCAATCAAGTTATGTGAGCCCCAAACATGAGAGAGAGAGAGAGAGAGGAGA
>MU835153.1:0-41428 GCA_029204225.1 Diphasiastrum complanatum | reverse complement strand
GTGGCACATAGCCAGGAGAGCGAGCAGATGCTAGGAGCCAAGTGGAGCAAGTGATGATTTGGAGTTCGGCTTGTCTAGCAGGATGGTGACCAGGATCGGAGACATCAAGTGAGCATAGTATGTGGATGACGAGTCCATTGGGGTGACACTCAGGGAGATGCTGCAGTTGCTCAGGTATGATATGTCATTTGATGTATGGATGATGATCTTCAGCTGGTGCATCATGTGGTGACCTAGGGATGGGTCATGCTTACTTGGAGGTAGGATGCCATTTATAGTGAATGTGGGCCATGCCTTTATGTGGGTATGCTTTATTGTGGTGGTGCCTTTATTATAAAGGCACTGCTTCTATGCATTGCGTTCATGATAAAGGCATTGCCTTTATAATAAAGGCATCACCCTCCAGCTTTGATAGCTCGCGATTTTTCAAGAGGTGAGCTATCTCTTGGATTTTGGCTGCTGCTGCTGCGCATTTCCTCCATGGCTGAAAAGGTATGGTTGCGATCATGCCATCTTTCTGTTTTTTGGGGTTTGTTATGCTTTGAAACAATCTTTGCTACCTTTTTTCTCTTACTTAATACCCTGATATATGGAAGGATTTGCTCTGGACTGACATTAGGTTTTCTTTTTGAGCAGAATTCTGTAGCCTCGCTCTTGTAATTTGCTGATTTGAGTCGCTTTCTTGGTTCTTGCTGCACACTGTCCTTGTCTGCTTGTAAGGCATCAAAAAAGTCAGGTTTCAGAAGTCTTTTGGAAGATTCAAAATGGTTTTATTTGATTTCACACTTACCTCTACTTGGCTTACAAGGATAATGTGGGATATATCTAGATGTGGACTTAAGAAAGCTTTATTTTCTGTTACCACCATCTTAAATCTATGCCTTTGGAACCATTGGGACATAGCAACTTCACTAAGATAGCACTTGTACAAATGCTTGTCTCTTAGACAACCCTAGCTCAGATGACGGTAACTGTTGCCACATTTATTTCTACGGATGACTGTCTGAGTTTATTGAAATAACCAATGTACTTACCCTATACTTTTTTTCATTTTAGCAAATTTCGGTTCGTTCTGCAGGTATCACTGAAATGCAACGCAAAATTGAGAGGAAAATTGAGCAGACAGGAGAATTGAGCACTTGTTATTACAGTTGCTGGAGCATCGTCCATGGCTTGCCTCTCGTCTCCAGCCTTTGGCCCCCCTTTTGCGGTCTCGCAGCCTCCCTCCTCCACCACCAACACCACCACCAAATTGTTTTCTCTTTTTCATCCAAAACCAGCATCACGCCTTGTGCAGATTGCTTCTCGTGCATCCTGTTTCTCCTGCGCAAGCCTCTCTCAATTTCCTCCTGCTACTGCCACTCCCGCCACGCCAAAACAGCAAACCCACAATAACGACAACAACAATAAGAATAATGATGGAGGCTTATTATTATTCAGTAATAATCAAGCTAATAATAATAAGCAGCAATCTGTGAGTGCAACCGAGAAGGCACAGCCCCGGAGGCAGCAGCGAGGGGCAGATTGGAAGAGCTCCAAGGATTGGCTTGAAGAATTTGTTCGCAGACATTGCCAGCAGTGGGATGCGGCATCCCGTTGGAATCTAGCTCTTCTGCTCAAAGTTCTCAATAATGAACAACAAATAAGCGAATCCACTTTATTGCAAACACTAGGGGAGCTGCAACATAATAGCAAAGAAGCTTTGACAACAACACCCACACCAACACCAACAGCAGCAGCAGCACCGCCGCCGCTAAGCCTGCAAGAAACCTACAAGGTAGTGCCTCTGAGTGTTTGGCATCTATTGGTGAAACAGCTTTGCCAGTTTCAAAAACACGATTTGGCAATAAAATTGCTAACATGGCTGCAAGAGCATGAAATGTGTAGCTCATATGAGCTCATGTACTCCATTATCATCCATGCCCTAAGTAAAGAGGGCAATCTATCCAGAGCTTTTTGGCTAGCTGATCAGTCCAAGTTAAGAGGTGGGTGCTTAGGGCAAGTAGGGTACAATGCTTTGATTGGTGCATGTGCTGAAAATGGAGATCATGGGAAGGCCTTATCTTTGCTGCATGAAATGAGGTCGGACGGGCTCCAGCCTGATAACATCAATTATAGTCTTGTAATACAGGCCTGCAGCAGAGCCAAAGTAGACCTTGATATAGTCTTGAAGCTTTACCAAGATTCAAGAAAAGATGCACTGGAGATTGATGCCAAGCTTTACAATGACCTAATTGTTGTCTGTGGTGAAGCTGGTAGAGCCGATGAAGCTCTTAGGTTCATGGAGGGTTTACAGACAATCGGCCTTAAACCGGATGCTGTTAGTTTCATTGCTGTTATTGTAGCTCTTAGTGGGGAAGGGAGAATTACGGAAGCAGAGGCAGTATTTCAAGAAATGGTGTGGAATGGTCTTTACCCTAATGTCAGGACATGCAATAATCTTCTACGTGCCTACTTGAAAAAGGGTCAGCTAAAGCAGGCTGAACGGCTTTTGTTGTACATGGAAAAGAGTAATGTTAAACCTACCAAACTCACATATGGCTTACTCATTGATGCATATACCCGGACCAGGCGACTTGATGAGGCAAAAGCATTGTTCAAAGAGATGGAGGACGTCAACTTACAACCTAATGCATTTATATATAGCAGGTTGATGTGCATTTACAGGGATACTGGACAGTGGCCACACGCAATAAGCATGCTGCATGAGATGCAGAAAGCTGGTGTACCGCCCAACAAACATGTGTACAATGTCATAATTGATACATTTGGCAAGAATGGCCAGCTAAAGCAGGCAAATGATGCTTTTAAAAGGATGCAGCAGGAGGGCATTCAGCCAGATGTCATTACATGGAACACTTTGATAGAAGCTCATTGCAAAGCCGGTTTGCTTGCAGAAGCTAAAAGCTTATTTGCTGATATGCAACAACAAGGTATATGTCCAACATTACAAACCTTCAACATTTTGCTTAAAGCACTAGGAACAGAGAGGCGTTTTGAAGAAGTCCTCTCGTTTATGGATGAGATGCGGACTAGGAACTTGCTTCCAGATGATGTGACGTACACAACATTGGTTGATATATATGCTGGATCTGGTCAATTTCAAGATGCCATAGAATTTTTGGATCTCATGACGAGAGAAAATGTGAAGCCCACTACAGCCACTTACTGTGCCTTAGCCAATGCCTATGCCAAAAAGGTATTATAGGTAAAGGTTAACCTTATATGTTCTTGACTTTTGGAAGCATGAGCCTTAGTTGATAAGAAGTGTGGAAACATGTGCCTTGTGATATTTTGTGCCTAGAGTTGTCAGGATTATCAGCCTCATGGACTTGAGAATTGAACTGCACAAATATCTCTGACCTTTTGAAAACAATATAAATATAATTTGTTTTCTTTCTGGTTGGTTTTCTGGAAGATCATTGATCTGGTCCTAAAATGATGTGTATTCTAATCCTTGGGTCATTCCAGGTTACTGACTGCGAAACTCATTCTGTTGGCGTTGCTCTTTAGGGCTAGTCTTGTTGAAGGCCCACCATAAACAAGCTCAAAGCTCTGATGTATGCTAAACTCACCAAAGATCAGTGATAAATGTATCTTGATGCAAGTGACTGATTCTTTCAGGGGATGTGCCAGCAAGCAATGAATGTTTTTAGCAAAATGGAAGCCGAAGGGATTGAACCAGATGTGACAATGCTCAACCTTCTCATCAATGCATTTAGTGTGACGGGCAAACATTCAGAAGCATTTGCTGTTTTTGATTACATGAAAGAGAGTGTAAGTTGCCACCTTCACATCATGGCTTGTTCAAAACTCGAGGTTGTAAAATGACATATATTCATGACCCTGTCCATTATTTGAACTAGCATTTACTTCATCGTTCTGCATGTGAACCTTCTGAAGGGATTGAGTCCAAATGTGGTGACATACACAACTCTCATGAAGGCGTTGATCAATGGGAAGCAACTGGATCGGGTTAGTTCCATGACATCCAGACTTTTGAGCAACTGAAATTCTAGTCTCGTATTACGATTTTGAGTCTAGGACTGGCTATAATACTTTGCTCAATTCCTACCCTTTTGTTAGAGGAAAACCAAGTGTTGTCTAAGTGTCTAGATGGTGATTATAGCTTTATATCATGACAATATAAAAAGTGGTGATCAACACACTTAGATGACTGAGCACTCAATGAGACATTAAGATACATCACACAATGCACATGCACAAGGTATCCATAATTCTATCTAGTACTACTCCCTACTGATTTTTAACTAAAGTTCTATATGGCAAACTTTCTCACACATTAGAAGTTTTTGTTTTTTTTGCTCTAATTTTAAAATCCATTTCGAATGGTCTATTTGAAACAGACTTTTCGAAACTGATTTTCATTGAATGAAACACACTTCAGTGAAACATCGACCAATAGGTCATTCTCATTGACCAAAAGTGACATTTGATACATTATCCCAGACAATGCATCAGCCACTCGATTTTTTGCTCCCTTCTTACACTGAATTTACCCATGAAATTCTTGCATAACTTCATACCATTTCACCTATCGGCCTCTGGGATCGGGTTGTTTATAGAAATACCTAAAAGTATAATGATCAGTGTACACATAAGACTCGGATTTGTACAGATAATACTTCCATATCTTTAACGCATGGATAATGGCAAACTCTTTCTCATGAGTTGGATAATTCCGCTGTGCCGAGCTGAGGTTCTTGCTACAAGCCTTCCCTCTGGCATCAACACTGCCCTCACAACGATTTCATTCTCATTCATCTCAAGGACATATGGTTTTTGGGGGTCTACAATTTTTAGAGTGATGCACTCAGCAATAGCTTGCCTGTTGCAATTCAGTCCACTCACCGAACTTGTTCTGTTGAGTCATGTTTATCATAGGCTCTGCCACCATGGAGTAATCTTTAACATACTTTTTTATAAAAGCCCATCAATCCAAAGAGAGATTGTATTGTTGTCAAATCAAAATAAAAGTGGACACTATACCATAGAAGGAAGATGTGCTAGAGATTATCATGATGCCTATCAAGAGACATTGAGAGAATTATTAGTAGTACAGGGTGGAGACGACCAATGTCACTTCCAAAGTTGTCTGACATTGAGGTCCCCACAAGCGACATGTTTGTTTACATTGAAATCCATTGAAATTTTTGTATTTAGTCAGTATCTTCTTGTTGTTAGAGACAAAATGCAGTTAATATTACATGGCACGCCATGTGCTACATAATCGGTGAACCATGGATACAATGAAACTCGTAAAACTCGCAAAAGATAAATTCGCAGATTGTCAAAACCCTGCCTAGGCTTTTGGCTATGTGAACTTGGACATAAAGACTTGTTACATGAAAGTTGATTCCCTGGAAGCTTGTGGTGTGCTACAAGGGATGCACTTTAAACCATTAACTTTTCAAAAGAAGTCACTTTGTGATTTTGCCTTTATTGAGAAAAGCTCAGTACCTGGCCTCTATATTAATTTATGATGATTAACAGGGATATTTTCTAGGTGTTTTACCTTGGGAGTTGATGGCATGGGCATGGATGTCATATCATGCAGTCTTTGTTATGCATGGAGTTGACGGTCTAAAATTTTGTGGTATCAAGATTGTGTGTGCTGCTTGTTCTGTTATGTTATCTCCAGAGGAGTCCAGACTGAATGTCAACATGTTCTAGTGCTTACATTACATTCAAACAATTAACCGAATCCATGCTTGATAGATATTTATAGAGTTCGTGCTTTAACCTTTATGTTCAGACTGCATATAGTATCCCATAATCTGCATATGCAAAGTTCAAACAATAAGGACAAGATGTTTGCTGTGTTGGCAGGGAAACAGAGCGGCACCTCTGTGATCAGGATAGTTTATGTTAGTAGACTATTTCATGTGGATGACATTGAATAGGCACAAATGCATGGCCATTCGTTAGCATGCTCTTGTTTGAGCAATGTCATTCGCGTCACCCAAATATGTGATTCCTAGTTACTGGCATTTTGTAGGAGAAGCTGGAAACTCAGGAAGCAAGTCACTTTTCGGCAATTAGGCAGCCAGTGACCTATCTCAGTATAGAACTACATGTCCTGCAAATGACACATGGATCAGAGTAAATATACTGCGTCACCTAAGAGCAAGAATTCCTTCTCTATAGTTATTGGCTGCTACATTAGTCGGTAGATCATGAGAAACTGTTGATGATGGGAGAACTTGTTCATAAGAGTTTTTAACAATCCATGACCATTTGTAAGCTTGCTGTATTTATAGCATTATCATTCACCTTGCCTTGGCTTGTGAAATATCTTTTACAAATTATCCACTTATATTATATGCTGGCATTTTGTAGAAGAATAGCATAGAATGCACAGGGAAGCTGGAAAGTCAGGGGGCAAGTCACTTTTGGGCAGTTAGACCAAGACTTGAAAATCTATTCAGATTGGAAGGCAATGAACAATGGTCCCTAGAAGATAGTTTCCTGATTGGCAAGGTAATGCATATTACAGTCATACTGAATACCCTCATCTCCTAAGCTTAGAAACCCGCTCCAACGTTCTGGAATGTACTGTGCTTACCGTAGCGTTCGTTCTGGAACGTATTGGGTCGGAACGTTTTTTTTTCCGTCTATGTGGTGTTATATGGATTTGGAATTTGTATTAGGAAGGTTTAAGATCCAACTGTGGCTTGAGAATCAGTGGTTCAGGCAGAGTTCAGAATCAGGGTTTTCAGGAAAGATTAAGCCTAATTTTCAAATGCCAATTGTTCCACAAAAAAAATGTTAAATGTAACTAGAAAATAGCGATTTATCTTGTGATTAACATGATTTAATTCTTAGTATAGTGTAGTACTTAGATAATATACAATGTTCAGTTGCAAGTGATGACTTCCAACTGCACACAATAATTGACTGCATTTGACAAATTCAAACTCAAATATAACTATAATCCAAAGCTTAATAGGACATTTGAACTCCTTATAACCATGGTCCCATTAACATTTTAACTGTGATTTAAACTTAAATATGACCTCGATCCATTTTCCACCGTAGAGTTAAATAGGGTAGAACAACAACATGGTAGGGTGGAAATACCCCACTTGTGACGAACCGGGTCCATAAGCAAATGGTTTTGATTCTTTAATGTTTGAGATAGACCAAAACTTTTCAAAAGAGAAATGCAAATCAGGACTGACCAACTTCACAAGCCAATGAAGGTGAGCTCTGAAATGCCTTGCAGCAGGGTATGACAAATCCCTTGGCACACCGACTATGTCTCTCAGGTATCCCATGGCTGATAGGGTATTTGTATATGTATAACAAGATCAAAGTTCTATTAGTGTCTCTACATCTGAGGCTTAAAATGTGTCTTGACGAGCACCTAAGGCCACATGTTGAAAGGCTGTGTTAAACCTAAAAGATGGAGTTTCCTACTGCTCTCATACTTAGACTTAGATAGGGGCAAGAAACTGGACCAACAACTGAAATACATATGCAATCAAAGAAACTATAAAAAAGAAGAAGGAACTTCATACAGCAGGTTTTTTTCTTCTTTGTAAAAAAATACGTATATTTGTAATTTTTTTGGGGGTCCCGTTCCAGAACGGTCAACTAAGCTCCTAAGCTAGAGCTTGATTTTCAACCGTTAATTCTCAGAACAAGCTAATTATTTTATTTATGCGAAACCCACTTGTTCAAAGGAAGCATGGATGTGAAATTGGGGCTTGTGCCTTGAAGGATACAAAAATTTAGATGCAGACTCACAATCAGGGGCTATAATGGCAATTGTAATGACTATGAGTAAGCCTAAGGGTGTATTTCATTTAAATTAAGAGAGTTTGTTTTCCTTTGCAGTAGACAGCTAATGAGTTTATACATTTTTTTACTTTGATATCCTTACAGCCAGGTATCACACAAAAGAATTGGTTGTTTGGTGTAAGTATGAATGTGAAGACGGTATGAGAATGTCTTGCTGTATGACAAAAGCAATATGCACACTTATTTATTTGGGCTGCTTGTTGTCTATTGTTTTTACAAAATAAGTGACTCATGCCCTTTCTGTGTTGTATGATATTGTTGATTTTGTTCGGCAGGTTGAAAAGGTATATCATGACATGATTGCTGCTGGATGCAAGCCTGACCACATGGCCAAAGACATGCTTCGAAGTGCTCTTCGATATTTGGGAACAATTTGAAGGTTCATGAGAGTAAATGGCACTCAAATCGTTCAACCAATCTGCCTGTCTATGGAGATGTGCTGTTTCACTAGAAAATGGTGTATGTGCATGCGTGCATTATGATCGCAATCAAGTTGGAGTACCGAGTAACTAAAAAAATGATTTTGACCACCCGCGTTACATCTAGCAGTTCAAAGGAAAAATGAGTAAGGCGTATTCACATTCTTACTCTTATTTTGTCTATTTTTCAGTTTCTTACTTTTAGAATAATCAAGTTCTCCTTGATTATTTTGGTATTTTGTTTTGTCACAGAAATATATGTAACAGCAATCAGATTGAAGCATGGCTGTTAGAGAAAAAATCTACTGAAAGGCACCATGTTCATGATGAGAGTAATGCGATCTGGAGGACAAATTTCACCCCACAAGGGCTTGCCTAGAGAACTGTGAAAATGCTAGTAGTGTACAAATAGAAAAGAACGTGAGCTAAGGGCTGTCTTCATAACCCATTGGCGTTGGAATGTCCAAATTGGTGTGAGATATTTAGTACTAGAATCCGTCTATTAGGGTGCCTTTCCATGTTCCCCAGCTCACTCTTGCAAACTCTATTAGGGTCCTTTCCATGTTCGCCAGCTCACTCTTGCAAACTTGACATCAACATCACAAGTTGCTCAAATGGTGAGGGGGGTTTGCAAGTTTTGGAGAAATCAGCTCTTGGAGAGAACGGATCACCTGTTCTCTCTCTCAGGAGCAAAAATGACATAGGAGGTAACCCATAGTGGAGTGAGGGGTTGAGCATGGAAAGACCTCCTTGGCAGAGTAACCTACATGAGGTTTAGAATTTTTCGAGTCTTATTGACATATCCAAATCTATTTTGGAGAAAACCGCAGCAAATGGCACCGTCACTTCTCAAAGGGACAAGGGTTATAAAGGTTCATGTTCAAGCCCACACATTTCAAATTGTAGTGTGTTGTGTGCGCTAACCAAGATGACTTTGTGCTTACTGACAACAGGCAAAGATCTTTATGTTCCATCCACTTTGAACTTTTTGTATACTTCAAATTATTTGTAAGTCAGCAAACAAAGCATTTGGATCATGTCAATAATTCCTTAAAGGTCAGTATGTTTTAATACTTTGCTTCATGAAGTAACCTATTTTACTGGAAAAACGTTACAGCATTTGGATCTTCTTTATCCCCTGTTTCATAAAAGTATTTACTTACCCCTTGCACTTGTTTATATCGACATTGCCTTTGATTGTTTTAAATCTCATCATAGACAAACTTATGCATTGTATATCTTTTAAGTCCAGTTTAAAGCGTCTTTGATACGTTGACATGTCTGTAATGTAGCTTTGGTGAAATCTATATTTACAATCTACTGTGGCACAAGTAACATTCAAAGTATGCATTTGATTTAATAAAATACCAATCAACAAGAAATTCAAACATATCAAATCAATTCATTTTACTTCAGACGACATTGGTGAGTCAATATTGGGCTGCCCGTCCTGTTTAAGGTATATACAATTTTCTTTGACAACACACAATGTCTTGAGATTGGAATAAAACTTGTCATACAATGATGCCTTAATTTTTCCATGCAAAAGTAGCAATTAATTACACGAAATCATTCAATCTCTTCGATGCAAAAAGTAAAGATATTTTGCATTCTAAAGTTGCAAGTTTACTCATAGATAGCTTACTTATACGATCTTGCATTGTTGTTAGCACCTCATAATCTCATTTGACAATTTGGACCAATCATAGCAAGAGATGCACCAAAATGGTCCGATCATTGTAAGAGGTGGTAATATGAAAAGAGACATGCCTTTAACTACAACTGTCTACACATATTCTCAGTTGTTATCCATGTCGCAACAAGTAGTCATTGCCAAGTTAGGTGGCTCTAATTTTGTCCATATCATGAGTAAAAAGTCGGACATTGTTTTAACTCTATTCAAAGTTAAAAAATTATAAGATTAACAGTGTATAATCAGTGCTTGAAAGTCAAAAATTGCATAAGTACGATTAAAGTAGACAATTACATCCAAACTAGTTTTAAAGTAGAGTTAAAAACTATCTGCCATTACCCCTTTTAGAAGGCTTATCAGAACACCATCCCTTATCCTAAGTAACAACTTAGAGAAATATTTATTGCACTGTCAATTTCAGATTGTCAGGGCATTACCATCCACAAATAAGTATATATAGACTTTAATAGTCTAATCCAAGTAATATAACTAAACGCAACATACCATTTATATTAGAAATAGTCGAAGTGTAACCAAAGGTTTAAACAAAAAATAGTGCACTTCAAAGGAAACCTCGTTAATGAAAGTTAGCATCAACGAGTAGTAAATTCATGATCATTTCATTGTACTTCAGACTGAAGGTCTCAATGTAATCAACGTCGTATGCCTGACAAAATCCTCTAGCAATAAGTCGAGCTTTTCTTTTGTCGATGCTTCCGTCTGTTTTGTACTTGACTTTGAAAATCCATTTGCAATCAACTACGTTTCTCCTAGTAGGTAGTTCGACAATCGTCCATGTTTGATTCTTGATAAGAGATGAATACTCTTTATCCATAGCTTCTTTCTAGAGATCAAAATCGGGCTAACTATGTTGAGAAAAAATCGTCGATGTGATATGGGTGCAGTGGGTATCCAGACACATTGTCTCATCCTCTGATTTCCGCTGTTGAGATTCTCACAGAAACAAACCCAGATGGAATTCGATTATGTCCTCGGGGCTACTGCCCTCTGTGACAGGATCTACAATCCTCCAAAGTGAGGCCAGACACTGTTGACCTACGTAGAATTTACTTATGCATTCGACAAGGTAAAATCAGTGTGCGGAATAAGATTGAAACCAGCTGATTACAAACATACAACTATCAGACAATTAAGCATTCGATTATGTTCAAGACAAGAAACTCTTCTGCATAAAACATCTACTACATTATCAGAAAATTCCTTAAGCGATGTTGTGACAGACCACATAGCGCGTCGGTGCAAAAGAAACTCTATCTTTCGCGAATCAAAACTTCTCGCGCTTACTAGCAGACTTTTTGAACCTTAGCTTGCTGGCTACACAGTGCTCAGCTTACATTGATATTTTTCCCAATCTACTACAGCTGTATTATTAATAATCAGGATCTACATGTATGTAGAGAGGTGGACACGATTAGCAAATCAAGAGATTACAAGAACAGCTGATTAGACATGTCCTAACGGTATCCTGTCAGTCTCCAGAGGATGACATCCTCCTGGTACTTCCATGATCTCATCTGTCCTTTCACGCATGGAGATCCGTCATCGCTTGGGTCTTCGTGTCTTCTTGTGACTTTGGCTTTGTCATTAGGTCACCTTGGGTCCACAAACCTTTTATCTTCGTATTCGTGTTCGTGTTCGTTTGACCGTCGTCTTCATGTCTTCAGTCCTCGAAGCTTTTTTGTTCGCGACCATACAACTCCCTTGTTTTTCTTATGCCTTGAGCTCTAAAGTGACCATTGTTCTGGTCTCATCGAACTTGACGTCTCTGACAGTCTTCACTAGATTCGTTTCTGGCATGTAAATCCTATAGTATGACGAATGGTTGTCATATTCGACGAGGTATCCTAATTCGACCTTCTCGTCGAGCTTCTTTCTAAGTTTATCAGGAATATGTGCATAAGCTACACAGCCAAAAATCTGAACATGTGTCAAATTGGGTTTTCTACCCCACCATAGTTCGTGTGGTGTCGTGTGAGGAACACTTGATTTGCCTATCATGTTCTAGATGTAGGTAGCTTTAGCTACTGCTTCAGCCCATAACACTCTTGGTGCCTTCGAATAGGCCATCATGCACCTTGCGGCTTCCATGAGAGTCTTGTTCTTTCTTTCTGCAACACCATTGTGCTGCGGTGTATAGGATGCGGTCCTTCTGTGAAGGATTTCTTGATCATTGCATAAATTAGTGAATCGGTTTGAGATGTTCTCTCCACCACAATTTATTCTGATCTGCTTCACTTTGTTTTCTATGCATCTTTCTGTCCAGTTCACATATTTTGTGAACTTGTCAAATGCCTCTGATTTGTTGTGAATGAAGTAGACTCGGGTGAACTTACTGTAGTTGTCAATGAAGGTTATATAGTACTCCGAGCCTCCTACTAAGATCACATCAAAAGGTCCACAGATGTCCGAATGTACCAGCTCCAAAATCTTTGTTGTTCTGTAGGAGTCTCTGGTAAATGGCGTTCGGGACATCTTCCCTCTCATACACGCGTCACAGGTAGTCAAACTAGTTGCATTCAAGATGCTTACTCCCGTAATAGCTCCATGTTGGCTTGTTTGATATAATGCCATTGAGTTCATGTGGCATAGTCACCTGTGCCATAAAATATCTGCAGAATCATGGGCTTGATGTGCTTGATCTGTTGGTAGGTGTACCCTCAAATGATACAAGAGGTTGTTTTTGCATCTTCCTTGTGCGATCAACGTACTGGTGCTGGCTTCAACGACATTACATGTTTCGCTTGAAAACGTCACACGCATCCCATCATCTGCTATCTTTGCTACTGATAGCAAATCTTGTTGCAGTGTGGGTACGAAGAGAATATCTTTGAGTTGTTGGTCTCTATCGTTTGTATTGAGCGACAATGAACCAATACTATTCACTCGGTGTTTTGATCCATCTCCAAGTACTATGAATTTTGATGGATCAGTACTTCAAAAATCAGACATTATTCGTCTTGATGTAATGAAGTGTGAAGTAGCTCTTGAATCAAGGATCACCTCTTGTGTGTCAGATGTGGAGGCTGCACACATATCTGTACACAGATAGGCCGTCGAATTTTCACTATTCGACTTGTCTTCATCCATCTTCGAGCTTTCTGGATCTTCGACGTAGGAAGAACTATTATTGTTCTTTCGTTTCCCTTGAGGCTACTTGTTCCTCGGGTTCTGATAGCAATCCATGGCTACATGACCCTTCTTGTGGCAATGGATACACTCAATCTATTGAACCAGCACAAATCGATAGTATGTCTTTTACGTCTGCATCTCATGCATGTTTTCTTGTCGTCATTCTACTGTTTAGGCTTTTCTTTGTTCTTCCAACCGCCTTTGTTGGCTCCCTCTGATTGATGGTCTTGATTTTGCTTTTGGTCTGACTCCCTCTTAGGCTTGAGCTGCTTCTTTGGCTTCTCCTTGTTGCTGTAGAGAGCTTGATCAGAAACGTCCTTGTGATCAAGGTGCTCAGGGGCTTCGATTTCTTCTCAAATCTCGATCACTGTCTTTTTGAGTGTCATTGTTGGATCCTTCGCTAGCAATGTTCGGGTTGTCTGAAAAGATCTTGATAAAGCTTTTAACAAGTAGGTGAGCTACTTCTTTGTTGATACTGCATTCTCTGTTCTGACATTGTGTAATGAAAGGAACAAATCCTTCATCTTTCTGATAAAAGAGGTAAGGTCTCTGCCATCCCATCGTAAATTTGTCAACTGATCTTTAAGAAGCATGATCTGGCTGCGTGATTTCGTCTGAAGCATGATTTCGTCTGAAATCTGGTAAGTAATGTATCCCACATCTCTTGCATTAGAGAGTGTCGCGAGGTCAAGCGTCAGACTTTTTTCGATGGATGATGAAAAGACGACTACTGCCTTGTCGTTCTTCCCTCTCCATTCTCGTAGCTCTTTTTTAGTAGTTATAAGCATCTCTTCAATGTCATCTACCCAAGGCCATAGCCCTTCTCTCTTCAATATGAGAGATGTCTTTATCTTCCATGCTAGGAAGTTGGACCCGACTGAGTTGAGGATTGTGCAGATCTTCGATTGTATACTGCTGATCAATGCCATTGTTGTAGATTGTGTTCGTTGTTCTTTCTGGTTTCTTGTTCTGAATGCTTGTCTCCTGGGTCTGATAGCTCTTTAGCTATATCATGTCTCGGATATGAGCCTGTCGATGCTCTGATACTATTGTTGGGAGAAAGTCTCCGATTTGATAAGTGTGTAGTGGGTATCCAGACACGAATTGTTTCGTCCTTTGATTCCTGTTGTTGAGATTCTCATAGAAACAAGCCCAGATGGAATTTAATTATGTCCTCGGGTCTACTGCCGTTTGTGACAGGATCTACAATCCTCCAAAGTGAGGCCAGACACTGTTGACCTACGTAGAATTTACTTATGCATTCGACAATGTAAAACCAGTGTGCGAAACTAGTGTGTGAAATAAGATTGAAACCAGCTGAAGACAAACATACAACTATCAGACAATTAAGCATTTGATCATCAAGACAAGAAACTCTCCTGCATAAAACATTTACTGCATTATCAAAATGTCAAAAATGGTGAACTCCTGCAACTTTGTCGCAACACGAACAAGAAACGAAGGTCGAACGAGAACAATTTGCGACAGTCAACATCCCTTGACCCGAAGCACGAACGATTCACGAATCATTCATGAATCGTAAACATACCTCCGAGACCGCAAACCGCAAAGGGATGTAAAAATGAAATATTACGAAAGAAACGAAAAGAGCGAAAGCAAACTAAGGAAATGAAATAAACGAAGGAAAATCTTTCACGCTGGCAGCTGGCAGCTCAACGGGCTTGGAGTCGTAGACTTCACACCCAGGTGAAACGAGTGGCAACGACGGAGAGTAACTGATTAGTTGATTAGCATTAACTAGTCTTGTGATTTCTGCATTTAGCCATCTTGTAAACTCACACTATGGAGGTATAAACTATTCTTTCTGGATCATAAACATAGATCTGAATAGACAGAACTTTCTGTAAGAGACAGAGAGAGAAATGTAGCGAGTAGAGCAGAAAAGAAAAATACTAGAAACAATAGAGCTATGCATGAAAGTCTGCCAACGAGCATAACACAGCGAAAGAGCAGAGTGTCATTCTGCCAATGAGCGAGACACTGACGATCTTGCTCTAAATTTAAACCGATAAAACAGTCACTCTATTTTTGTGCATCTCCTTGTCTTGTGTTGTCTGTCTTTATTGCTAGAATAGAATGTGTTCTGTGATGTGCAGTCGTGTGTCTAGGATCCTGTGAAGCTTCCACGCAAGTGATATTGAGATATGGATGTTGCGTAGAAGCATCTTTATATAATTCCATGATTTCTCAAACTTCAAAGTATAGTAGAAGTCATGAAATATTGGCCTACATGAAAGACACAAAGTGTATAGACTCAAAATGAAGCAAAGAGTCTTGTCATAATTGAACGATCCCTGAACCATATTGTATTTTGCATTCAATGCAACATATAAGCATGGAATAGTGAGGTCATGCCAAAACCTACTCCTTGATAAAAAGTTGAGTTTTTTAGGTGAAACGTGACAACCTCTCAATATAAGACTCAAGAAACAATCGATACCCAACATTATTGCCAAATAGCTTCAGTTACATGCTTCACTAGATATAATATCAACTCTTTTTTACTTCATGTCATTGTGGTAAATGCGATGATTTTCCTCTCGGATTTATAAACTAGGAGATCTGCCTTTCTCTTGAATGAATGATGTGATATGATGTTTGAAAATGCCATTTGCAAATCAGCATGGAAAATGTCAAAGAAATTACAAAGATGTCAAAAATTTCCAAAAATTGAATAGGTAAATAAAATTTTTGTTTGAACTTATTTATCATTTCTTTTTCGATTGAAAAAGTGAGTTTCAAATAGTGAATATCTTTTAGTATTCATTAATAGCAATAAAATAATGATAAGTAGCTATAAAATGCTCCTATATAAAGGAACAAAAGATAACTTAAAAAGATGCACTTGCTTTTGGTAAGTTTGATATAGTAGTTTGTTCGCCACTAGAACTAAATGCGCAAGACAAGCAATGTATGTCCAAACTTGAAATAAAATCCGTCTTAGTAAGAACTGACATTAACCAAAAAACCGATGTAGAATATGATAGTATGATTGCTGAAGAGCATTAGAAATGATATGCAAATGAGGTCACTCGTTGTATTTGATATCACCCAATTAGCCACACACACACACATCTGATTAAGAAATGGTCTTGTAATTTACTTGCTTGTTTCGGTCACTATGAACAAACCGTCTTGAGTTCTTTTGATCAGACTTCATACAACACTCTTAATGTTAACAATGAAAAAATTCGTGTTGACAGTCTTTTAATCCTCTCAATATGGTTGTCACTACTAACTTCTATTCGACTTTTATTATCGTTTGCTGTAGCAGATTTGGAAATACATCAAATGGATGTACAGACAACATATCTCAATGGAGTTATCGAAGAAGACATTTGCATGGTGCAACCCGAAGGTTATGTTATCCAAGGTAAACACAATCATGTGTGTAAACTCCATAAGGCACTTTATGGCTTGAAGCAATTTGCTCGAGCATGATTTCAAAGGATCTATACTTTTCTTATTGATCATGGCTGCACAACAAGCTCTTCAGATTCGAATATTTACTTCAAGACAGTGCAACAATCTTCTATCATTATCACTTTATACATGGATGACACATTGCTTTTTGGCAACATTATCAATGTGATAAAAGAAGGCAAGAGAATGCTATCTTATGAATTTGACATGACCGATCTGGATGAAGCTCATTTTTGCTTAGGAATACAAATCCGCAAAGACATAAACCAGAAGTTGATCTACATTACTCAACAGAGGTACATCTGCAATATGTTAGTCAAATATAATCTGGTTAATTGCAAGTTAGCTCTCTCACCAATGGAACTAAGTCTCAAATTGTCGAAGGACCAATGTGCCTGAACAATTGAAGAGAAGGAGCAGATGTGTGCGTATCCTTATCATTTGATAATAAGATCTCTTATGTATGCAATGATATGTACCAGACTAGACATAACTTTTGCAGTCATCTCCCTAAGTCAGTTTATGACTAACCCTGGTATAACACATTGGAAGGCTCTTATCAGAGTCATGAGATATCTTCGAGCTACTATGGACTTTTGCATTTGTTATGGAGCAGTCGACAATGACAAACTCAATTTACTCAGTTGTTACACAGATGCAAGTTGGACAAGAGATGTAGACACTCATAAATCTACTTCTGGATTTACATTCTTCCTCAACAATGGTCCTAATTCTTGGAACAATTGAAAACAATATTCGATAGCTCTATCTTCTACAGAATCAATGTATATCGCAACCTCACAAGCTACAAAGAAAGTAATTTGGTTGAGAAACTAACTTTCAGATATCAATCTTAAACAATATGCTCCAACATTATTATTTTGTGATAATCAAAGTGTCATTTCCTTGTCAGCCGACCCTAGATTTCATTCTATGAGTAAGCACATTGAAATTAAGTATCACTATGTCAAAAGAAAAGTTCTCAACAAAGAGGTCCGATTGCAGTACTGTCGAACACAAGATATGACAGTAGATATTTTTACCAAAGCATTAAGCTTGGATACACACAAAAAGTTTTGTGCAGAACTAAGCCTAAAGGTCAAGGCATTCATGGATTTAGATTAAGGGGAGTGTTGGATTATTCTCCTACTAATCAACTAATCGACATTTTAATCTTCGTCCAATTTTTATCCAGACCTGCAGATTTCTTCCTGGCAGTCTGCATAACTACTCAGAAACAGCTCACAGTGTCGACATTTTTGAGATTTTTATCTTTTGGGATTTTCTCTCACTTCGGCTTTTTTGCACAAATGCCAGATGTCTCAAATGTTAAGGAAATGACATTGGCGAAGCCCTTCATATTTTTTGCATGACAGTTTATGTTCATTTCTATAGAGTGACAATTTACGTTCATTTTTGCATACAGACTGTTTACGACCGAAGCCACCGACTTGCATTAATTTATCAGTAAGTAATTTCTGGGAAGTCCTAATTGGATGAATGTCAACACACCACAGTCAATTGGATGACGCATTTGACGACCTAATTGCTTAGTATAAATAGCTGCTCATATTTCTACACTAGTAAGAATCAAGTATTGAATAGTTAGCATTCTCTCTCAAGCCTACAAGCTTGGACAGTGGCTCACATGCCAAATGGTGGTGAGTGTATGATCAAAGGTATTGGCTCAATTCCTATTTGTCTTTCTACTAATAGGAATGCAAGGCTCGATAGTGTTCTTTACATTCCTTCACTTTCAAGGAATTTGCTAAGTGTTGGTCAAATTTTAAAGAAAGGGTACAAGACAAAGTTTGTTGGAGATGTTTGCTTCATTACTAAGGGAGATGTCCTAATTGCTAGGGGCAATAGACAAGGTTGACTTTACAAGCTTGATGCATTTGTTATGTCCAACAAGAGGAATGAAATGGATGTTGGTGGTTCTCTCAACTTTCAAAAGTCAATTCCTAGCATCAATAAGATTGGCAGATCTTATGCAAAGTCTAAAGAGCTTCCTTATGCTAGATCTAGGTTGAGATCTAATGAGCTTCTTGGAGGTAGTTATTGTTGTGCTAACTTGGCAACTTTTGGTGAATCTATGATCAATGTTTTGGATCCATTGGATCTTGAAGATGGACTAGTGCTATCTACTAATCAAATGGAGTCATGTGGTGCTAAATTAGTATCATGTCTGAACTCTTCTACTCATAGATTTCCAAGTCTTGGTGGCTCTTCAATGGAACTACATGGCAAGTGCAAAAATGGAAAAGGTAAGAAGAGATATAACTTCATCAATGGAGGTGATGAAAACTCTTCTTTGGAAATGGTTGTTGCTAATGACTCATTTACTCATTTGCAAAAAGATGGTGCTTTGAGCATGTTTAAAGAAAAAGTTTCTTTTGCATCTTTATGTGATGAATCCAAGAAAGTAATTTGTGCAACAAGTGGTGTCACATGTATTCATAAAGAAAGTTGATCAAAAGATTCTATCATGAGACTTGGTGAGAAGGATCTCAAGTCAAAAGGGAGAGATGAATGTGAAGTGTTCAAAGTAGGATGTACTTTGAATGATGCTTTTGTGAATGATAGTGAGAGTTCATTATCATCACCTATATCATTGATTAGAAGTCCAGGTTTGACAAGAAAAAGTACGTCAATCATTCTTATGTTAAAGGTACTATGTATTCTTTTCATGGCTTCTAATGTTCAAGATTCTTCCATTTCTTATGATGCAACTATCAAGAGGGAGATTGCTAACTTTTGTGGTGTGATCATTAAGAGAGAGTCTTGTGAAGGAAAGGGCAAAGGAAGAGTGACTCTTGGATCCAAGGCATGGATCTTACATCTATTCATCAACTCAAAGGATGCTATGATTGTGGTGGAGTGTTCATGCATGATCAAGATGGCAAAAGGTTGGATGAAGAAGACTACATGGAGCAACTCAAGTGGCAATTTCTTCAAGGCAAGGAAGATCTCATTAGTGAGCTCATTGAGGTTTGGTTTGAACTCAAATGGGCTGGTTTGATTAGGTTTGAAAATCAACTTCATCTACTCTACTTCATGTTGATAGAATTGTAGAAATCTATCTTTTGGTTTATGATGGTGACATTGTTCTCACTAACTATAGTGAAAGGTTAAACTCAAGCAATGATGAGATCTTGTGGGATGTTAATCATATGTTTGAGAGAGAGTATCTTCAGAGGTTCAGATCTGAAGATGTTTATAAATGCAAAGTCCTTGATGTTTTATTGGAAGATCAAGATGTTGATCTTGAATTGCTTCATCAACACCAAGAGGCAAGTAGCAATTGGAAGCTAGTCAAAAGCATCAAAGGGGAGCCACATGGGCAAAGCATTTTGGATCTATTTTTATAGGTTCTTGAAGGTTCAAGGTTCTTGGAGTAACAAGGAAGTGTCCTTTTACTCTACCTTACTTGTTTATCTATTTTTATAGGTTCTTGAAGGTTCAAGTAAGGTTCTTGGAGTAGCAAGGAAGTGTCCTTTTACTCTACCTTACTTGTTTAGTCTCATGTATGAACATTGTCATGTCAATGTGTTGGAATTGTCAAAATTCAGTGAAACTAGTTCCATAGTTTTGCATCCTTTGGATCTTGGAGATGGAATAGTTATCATTGCTGGTTTTTATGATCAAGTACATGCATTCATTCAAATCTTGAAAGATATTGAAGTGATCAATATGTTTACTTTTGAGAAAAGCTCAAGATCTAACATCCTAGTGTTGGCAAATTGGCAAATTGTTGACAATGTAGGATCAAGGGTTGTATGCAAATCTTGTGGAGATACTTCAAGTATTTCAAGTTCAGGTTTTGCTCATTCAAATGGAGCAGAGAACACATAATTTTGGCATTTATTCACTCAAGGGCTTTCATGGATTGGAGATCTACAAAGGCAAGGTGGTGATGGAGGTTCATTCATGGAGATACATGGTGCATTCAATATGGGCATAGTGGAATGTGGAGGAGGCATGCAAACACTTGTTGGTTACTTTCACTTACAAACTGTTTGCTACTGCTTTACAGAGAACTCAAAAGTGGATACATGGATGAATTCTTTCATTATGATTCTATGTTCTTTTACATGTATCTTGTTCACCATTCTATGTAAAATTGATGTAAGAAATAGTGAAGCATCCTATATGGACACTATTATCTATATCAATTATGTTGTACTTCATATTGTAAATATTAGAACACTTCAGAAGAGATCTATTATCATGATGGAGGTCATTCTTAGGTTGGAGCAAAGTAGTGTTGTAAAACTAGCAAGTTAAGTTGAAGAGGGAGTGTGAAAATTGTCAACATTTCCTAGCTAGTTTGAGGCCTAAATTGGCAATTTTTGTACACAGTTTTGGATCTAACCTTTCACACGTGTGAAAGAGGCCTAGATACTTTTATTTTAGTATATATTTTATATGGAAGAAGTCTCAAACTTCAGCACCTGCAAAAAAACACCAAAATCATGCTATTTGGACATATAGGCCAAATTTGGCTATTTTAGGCTACTGGTGCCCTAAAATTGGGTCCTAAATTCTAGAGACAGGAGAGAGAGTCATCTCTCTCACCTATATTAGGCTAAAATTCATGGAGAACAGGTTGGAGAGACTTATTCTATTGTCGAGAGAGATCAATAGATCATTGTCACAGTTTCTTCCTCCATTGAGAGCATTGCTTTGTGTATCGTTTTCAAGCTTTTGTGTATGATCTTAAGAGGTTTCCGAAAGTGGTAGGCTGCTATTGTAGGGCTGGTATGCTATTGTTTTTGGTAGCCATCAATAACTTTTATTAGCTTCTTTTGTCTCTTGAATGCTTTGTTAAGCTCATGTGTATCAAATGTAGCATTAGGATGCTTTGCCATTTCTAGCTTTTGTAGCTTGTTGTGCAAAGATCTTAACCAAGTATTTTGGGAGTTTCAATCCATTCAAGATCCACTTTTTTTGGAGGTCGCACCACACTTTGATCAGCCATTCTGCACTGACAAGTGGGTTTGGTGAGTTTGTCTCTCAAGTTCCATTCCAACATGAGAGATGTGGAGATGATGTTGACACCTGAGCCACCATCTAATACATCTAAGACTTCTCGGGATTGGCGATGAGTAGTTGGAACTTTGATGTTGCCCCTTTCACTGAGCAAATTTCTAGATGTAATGGCATTTCAGATAGCTCATCAGGGGTGGTGGTTTTGGTGAATGGAGTTGTTGTTTCTACTTACCGGCATGTTTCCATAGAACATGGAAAGGGAGAGTCATGTTAGCTTGTAACAGATCTCCCCAAACTTCAGTGCCTTCAAGGGTTTTAGTCTCAAAAGGAATGTGAGGTGCGTGATGGGAAGTGGTAGAATGCTGGTCTGCATTTTGAATTTGTTGACGATATTTGTGATGCAGCCTAATCTCTTTTGAAAGTTGAGGATAAACAATTGGTGTACAACCTTCACTTGGGGGAATGTTGGGCTGCTGGATGTTGTCGGGTGCAATGGTAGGGGCTCGACGTTGGGTTTGTGCCCTGAATCAAGACCCAGGCTGGCTGAGTTTCAACTGGCAAGGTTTCTACTTGCACGGAGCATATAGGGGCAGCTGGTTTAGATCGGGAAGGACAATCCTTCACATGGTGTTCAATGCCACAATTTTCACAAGCTGGTGGAAAGTGAAGTTTGTCTGGACAACGAATACTAGGATGTTTACTTGCATAGATAAAGCATCCACATATTGCTGGAAGTTGATGCGTTGCAAACATAGCTTGGTTAGGACCATAGGTTTGGGCATTCGGATCAACCACTTGAGCATTAGGATCATACGCATAACATACAACTGTCTCAGTGGAGTACCCTGGTTGAGTAGTGTCTTCCACATAATAAGTTGATGGATTGTCATGATATACCAACATAGAATTGTTAGATTTGTCTAGTATTTATGTCATTCCCCAAGGAGATAGCACTTAGAGTTGTTCAATTAGTATAGCCCTGACTTATTTCGAATAGAATGGAGTCAGGTGTTAATCTGGTTGTCAGCAGACATTTAATAAGTAACCAGTATTACTTTTGTTGTGGGTGTGTGATGATGACAAATTCGTAGCAACAATCTTTCCCTATCGAACCGAATGAAAAGCGTTCTACAAGTCAAATGATATCAAAGTAGCACGAATGAACTACACTCTGACTAATTAAGTTGTCAGCAAGGATTTGTGTTATGTTCAATGCAGACATGTACAAACAGACAAATAGTTAATTTTATTCTTGAACTAATGTGGTACTAGACAGAAGTCCTCAACAAACTAAAGTCTAGTCATGGTTAAAGAACTCAAATAGTTCACGAATATGTTAGAAACATATATCTTCGTTACAAACACGAATACAAATCAATAACTCAATTCCTAAGGCAGGGACTAGCATTTCACATGCACACATACTTCTCTATCAATGACCGTGGAAAATTGTACCAAAGTGATACGTTACTCGGGTGCCGAATACAAAGTATTCATGCAGTCAAGTAAACTAGTTTAAAGACAATTCTTTAGATCAACTTTACAGAAACACAACAAATGACTGTAATGAGCTATTGTGATTGTCTGACTAAAAAGTAATTTAAGTAATGCATAAAAGATTGCTAGTAGACTCGAAATCACTCACACACAGTAGTGCAGAGAACAGAAATCAGAAGAAATTATCTTTGATGTTCTATTCACTTCTTTAATATCACAAATACAGGAACTCTCTCTCTCGTTGGTATGAGAATGAAGCATGTCTTCCTTTTATTACCTACGAAGTGAGCAAACACACCTCTAGAGATTCCAGGTGTGACGTTCCATTGACTAACTCTAGTTAATAGATATAAGTACATTTAAACTACACCATTCAAGGTATCTTTCACTAAGAGTTTAATTACTCTAGTTTAAGGTGACGATACGATTCTAGTAGCTTCGTATAATTGACTGGATTAAGGTTGTTCCAGGCATCATTTCAGTTCTAGAGGTCTTGTCCTTTAGCAAAAGACAAGTCTTTAGCAGGTTTATCTCGAAAATGATATAGGCTTCTTCATATTATATAATTGTCCAATGTATACCTTCATTTCCAAGTATATATTACCATATTGGAATAGATATACATTATTTAGCAAATACATGGCATCACATATCCCCCTCCTCAAATGTGAAACGTCCTCATAAACAGATAATCTTCGTTTTGAGAATTTTTCATTCATTAGAAAAGAATACTTTTGTGTCATTGAATGATTCTCCTTTTAAAATCTTGTTATGTCAAATGTGAAGATATTGCTTCAGTTGTTGAATATATGACCTGTACTTGGTATTTCTGCAGACCTCAGGCATTGAATGGTCTTTGAACATCATCACATGATCAGCATCACATAATCAGCAACATCATATACAAGAAGAAGTTGGAAAAGATTTTATGTATTGAGATCATCATGTAATTGTTGTGTCATTTCCAAGTCTTTTTGACACTCCAGCAATAATATATCTTCTTTTGCTCTGGTGTATCTTCCAATAGGTAAGTTGCCATATGGTGACAGCCTTACAAGGAGTAAAGTCCCACCAAATAACTCTTGTACTAGTTGGAAGTCTTCATCAGAATTCTTCCTAAGTGTAATTTGTTCAAATAAAGTAGATGAGAATTGAATAAACTTACACTTTACAAATAAATTCTGCACAAAAAATAATGTTTTGGCTGCAAAAGTGCCAAACTACTAGTAAGTATATGTACAGAAGGCTTTATGTTCACGGGATTTGACTCTATCTTGTAAATTGTGCTTGATGACTTGAAGAATTTCGATCCCAGTTGGTGTATAGGCCATACAGCTTCAGGTGTGCCATATTAATATTTAACAGCAGACCTGCATCGTCGAATTTCTCAATATTCGCCCGGCTTTTTGGTAAATATAGCTTGAACTCTGCATGCCGCCTCCAAAATTTGCGTTTTGTATCGCTATGCTTCAAAAACTGGTACTCCTTTATTCGGATGTACACTAGAGCATACATGAATGTTGAGCCTATATACAGTTCAACTGACCCAAATGGCGAAACTTTAAATTTGCCCTAGATTATGGCCCAACATAGACAACCTTTTTGCTCTATGCTAAGTTGGTTCTATAACCAGAGGAAATCTTCTTCTTCCCATACTGCTTGCCAGTCCTCGAATGCCATGCCTACTGAGCCTAGTAGCATCAATCGACATGCCATTGCAATTTGATGTTAAAATGGCAGGGACTCCGCTTTTAGAATCGTTCTAAAAAAATTTGAAAACTTTCTTCACATACCTTCGACTGATATCTTTTTGATCACTTTGTCTTAGGCTGCACTTCAGCAACGTCCTGTCTGTGGATGTCTGCAGCGAGCTTTTGGTCTTTGAGCTGTTCTTGTTTGCTTGGAGCTCCTTTGACAGATTCTCGATCTTTTTCAGGGCTTGCAGATATCCCTCGTGTGCATTTGGCCCAGAGCAAATGGTTGTCTCTACAGATAACTCCTTCAGCTCGGCAAGTTCTTCGATGAGTGCTTTGTCATTCTCGAGAGGGAGTAGAAACTCGACTCAAAAATTTTCGAGCATTTGGTCTTGAAGGCTTTGTAATTTGATGGGGTCGATTGTGATGGACCTGGAGCTGCTGCATAGGTGTAAGACAGTTTCTGCCCTTATTCGCTTCATGCTCTCATCATGCAAAGTGGTCTACAGAGTGGTCTTTTCTGTCTCGACCTTATTAAGCTCAACTGTCAAAGAATCAAAATTTGTCTGTAGTTCTTCATACTTGGCCTTTAGTGCCTTATTGTTGTCCTTGTATGCTCGGGCTTCGTCATTTGATTGTTGGAGCATTCAGCCCAAAGAGCGATTTCGCTCAGTCAGCAACTTGTTGTCTGTCTCCGATCTAGAGATGTAATCTTATCAGCCAACATTTTAATGTTGCTGGTCATCTCGTCCGTATGTTGGAACAACTGCATCATGCTGCCTTGGATGTGCAAATCATAGGCATGGATTTTACCAACAATATTCTTTGCACCCAAGGAAAATTGATGGTACCACCTGTAAAGATTTTTTTTGTTGTCCTCATCCACATCTGTGGCCTCCTCATCAACCCCTTTGCCATTGTCTTGCATCTGGGTGTTAGAGATAGTGTCTTCGTCATCTGTGGATGCGGGGCTCTTTGGCTTCTGAGAAGACCCGTCCCCAAGTGGGATGACTACCAAAGAGTCGGTTTGTGTGGAAGAATCTGGAATAATCTGCACAATAGCATCCGACTCTGTTTCCTTTTGGACTGTTGTTGTGTCGACCTCTATGGCTACAATAGCAGTTGGCTAGACTTGTGGAGCAGTGGTGCTCTACAGGAGACTGGATAAATCAATCTTTGTGGTCATAAGCAACATGTCTGCCAGTACAGCCTACTCTATTTCAGTTAGGATGCCGAAATGTTCACACAGTTGCAAGATGTGTGCTCCCACTACAACAAACTTCTTGTGCTTAATCCAGTGCAAAAATGCCTTGTAGGCAATAGTTCCAAAGCATACTGGTTGGCCTGCCAATGCATCCACTAAGTATCCAAAATTCTATTCTGAGATGGTAGCATCAGCATCTGTGATGAACAACACTTGATTGGCATACTTGTAGAGGAACTTCGTTTGCGCATCCCTCACCATCGTGATTTTGTACCCTTTGCTTGGCACATAACAATTTGAAAGAAAATATTTTGACTCTTCAATGGAGTCCTTGGGTGTTGGATTGGCAGCGCCATCAGTTGGCAGTCCAAAGGCTTCAGAGAACACAGTCTCTTTGATAGTAAAGGAGGCATTTTGCAATGTAACTTTAAAATCAGACTCAGCCACTGTGTGAATGGAATTCATGAAGTCAGTGCTGATCTCTTGTAGGACGATGGATGGGTCCACTTTCAGATTACTCAGTCCGCATTGATCCAGCAAGGACTGAATTAAAGTAAGACGAATTGAAGTTCTAATTTTCCAATCGATAGCAGAGTTGGTTCTTGAGCTCGGAGACATATTGCTCGACAAATTTGAAAGATAGAAAGTAAAAATAATAGCAAATGCGAGAGCTGGTGAGCGATGGGGAGCGAGAGCAAGTGAGCATGAAAGAGTGAGAGTAAAAAAAAGTGTAAGGTGAAAATAGAAAGTAACAGTGTTAAATGATGACACAATGGAGATGATGATCACATGGCAACTTGCTTTGACACCTGTCAAATTCATAAATAAAAAGACGATATCTTTACCGATTTTTGAGACAACTAAGAGATAATCTTAATTAGATTAAGACCGTTAAAATTTAAAATATCACGTCTACGCAGTCTTCTATGTAGTCATAAATGTGGACATAAATATGAATGACATATGGAAACACGTGTGAGTGTAAACATTTAAAAAAAAAGAATTACCAAATCAAAAAGTAAATAATGAATAATATAATAAATAACAAATAAGTAATAAAATTATATAAATCAAAGAAAAAAAAATTAAAGGTAGATCCTTGAAAGATTCTCCCTTCAAAATCCTTCGTTAAAAATAATATTTCTTCAGTCTGGAACCGTTAATACGCGTTGGCAGTAATTCACCTTCCAATGATTGAAGCTGGACAGAACCATTTTCAAATACTTCAATTACCTTGTACGGTCCCATCCACCTCATATGTAGCTTTCCAGAAAATTTTTGATGGCAACTGTCATAGATCAAAGCATAATCATCAACCTTAAGATCAGTTTTGATATAAGAATCATGCTTTTTCTTTTGCTGTTCCTGAATTTTCTCTGTAACATTCTTTGAATTGTTTCGAGCTTCGAACAATTCTTCAATAGTCAGAAACCTTTCATTAATACAATCCGTATCTATTCGTTGTCCTTGTATACAAAAAATTGGCACTTGAATTCAATCGACAAAATTGGATGCATACCCATATGTAAGAAAATAAGGAGTCTGTTTCGTTGTGATCTTCTCTATGGTTCTATATGTCCAAAATACTGAGGGTAGCTTTTAATCCCAGTCTGTAGCATGTGCAACAATGATTTTATTCAAGATCTTGCATAGTATTTCATTCGCTCTCTCAGTCAACCCATTTGCTTTCAGATTATAAGAGGTCGTCTTTATGTGTTTGATCAGAAAATAAGTAGTCCGTAGTCGGATCGTATCATTAAGAAAATGGGTACCACGATCACTGACTAACTCAAGAGGACAACCATAACGTGTGATAATAGTTTTGAATAGAAAAGAGAAGACAATTTTTGCATCGTTTCATTTCGTCGATTCTGCTTCAACATTCTTAGTTGCATAATCCGTCGCAACCAAAATATTGACACTTAGTGTGTCGAGTTAGTGACTTTATTGGACCAACAAAGTCAATCTCTCACTTTTCAAATGGTGCAAGTGGTATGATTGGCAATGGCCCTAGATTTGGTTGGTTTTCCATATCTCTAGCATGGATCACAAGATCGAATATAAATAGATACATCCTTAAACATGGTAGGGCACCAATATTTGGCAGTCATAATCTTACTAGCAATGTTCTTCAAAGTGAAATGTCCACCAGCATCTTTGGCATGTAAGGCTTGAATAACCTTTGGAATATCTTCAGCTTCAAGACACCTTCTTAACTAATGATCTGCACCAAGCTTATACAGAACATTGTGAATAGTGGTATAAGGAACTACTTTGTATTGAAATAATGTCTTCTTCTCCAAGTCACACCCGTCAGAATATATCTGATCTTTGAGATAAATAATAATATCTGAATATAAAGAATTTGTAGAAGATATCTCGAATAAATTTTCATCTGAAAAGTCGTCATTTAATGGTTCTTCAATCCTTCCCGTGCTAAGTCGTGAAAGATAATCAACATTAGTATGATATTTTCCTTGACAAAGCTCAACTTGATAAGTGAACTCTTGTAGCAACAAAACCCAACAAGCAATTTGGCTTTTATTAACAAGATACTTCAAAGCATAATGATCAACATGGAATATAAAAGCATATCCCAGCAAATAATGCCGAATTTCTTTACAGTAAAAATCATTCCAAGTGCTTCTCTTTCTGTTGCCGAATAATTTCTCTCTGAGGAACTAAGCTGGCAACTAGCATAGTCTATTGGATGATCTTTCTTCTGTTCGTCCTTCTAGCTCAGACAGACACCAATGCTGACAAATCAACATAACTATGAAATAGTATCGTCCAGTTAGGCGGTCTCAGAATTGGAGCATTAATCAGCCTCTGCTTAAGTTCTTCTGTTGTTTTGCCGTCCAATTATAAGCGACTTGCTTCTTGAGTAATTGTGTAAGGGTTGCAGCAATATAGGCATGATTCTGGATAAATCTTCGATAATAACCAACATGTCCTAAGAAACCTCTTAGTTCACATAGATTCGTTGGTATCAACAGATTCTTTATAACTTCGACTTTATCTTTGTTGACTTGAATTCCTCTACTAGATATTCTATGTCCCAAAAGTATATCTTCTCTCATATTGGAAAAACATTTTTTGGGATGAAGGGACAAATAAGTGTCTCGACATCTCTGCAATGTAAGTTTCAGTTTCTGAATATAAGACTTGATATTACTATAAACACAAAAATCATCAATGAAAATTTCAAGAAATGTTCTTAGGAACGTAGCAAAAATTAACATCATAATTCTCTAGAGAGTAGCTGGTGCACTACAAAGACCAAAGGGCATTTTATTGTAGGAATAAGTGTCCCTATCAGTAGTAAACGTGGTCTTCGGTCGATCCACCTTCCTTACTCCAACTTAATTATAGCCAAAGAAGCCATCACAGAAACTATAACGTTCTTGTCCAGCAACCTGGTATAGAATGGAATCCGTGAAGGGTAATGGGTGGTGATCTTTCTTAGTAATAACATTTAGCTTCTTGAACTCCTAGCGAATTCGAATCTTGTCAATCTTCTTCTTTGGAACTCCAACAATGGGAGACACCCATTCACTACTTAAGATGAGATAAATAATACATGTCTTAAGGTGCTTGTTGAGTTCATCTTTCACCATAAGAGAGTACTTTGCATTGAGACGATACTGTCTCTGTCGAACATGAATAGCATCTTTAAGATCAATGCGGTGCTCGCCAAATTTAGCATGAATTCCCTTCAAGTCTTCGAGCGACCATGCAAACACATCTTGGTACTCTTTCAATAGCTCAGTAAATTCTGCTAATTTTGTCTCTCCAAGGGACTTAGAAACATGCACAAATTTTCCAGGTGCAAGTTCAATTAGCTCAGTAGAATCTGGTAAAATAATATCTTCCGTCATACTGGCCTGGATATGGCCATGAATTTCGCGTATGGCTGACTCCATGGATTTATTCTTGTTGTCAACCTGGTCTTTATTTCCAAATTCTTGCTCGGATTTGTCAAATTTGTCATCTCTATCCTCATCATCTACATCCAAATTTTCAGAATTCTGGTTTGCAGCTTCTAATTCACTTATATCAGCATCTGCATTGCAGACATCAAAGAATTCTTCTTTGTCATCCGATGAGTCATTATTCTCATAGCATTTGAAATATTTTACTTCGATGTCTGATGCATTAGAAATTATATTAAGGTCATAAGAAGAATCCTCTGAAGTAAAACTAGTGTCGGACATAGGAGTTTCGACTTTACATTTGTCACGACTCTAGGTGATAATCTGTTTTGTTGGCTTTCCACGATTATTTGTCTCACTAGTTTGGAATCTTAATTTTCTAGAATTCCAATGTACACTTGCATTAGCCTGATAAAGCCAAGGTTGTCCAATTAAAACAAAGTAAGATGACAAACCAAGTGGTTTGATAACAATAAAGTTCATTGTAAAAGGCTTGGCTTGAATATATACAGTCACGTCCTTCAATTTGCCAACAGGTTTTCTTTGTGTCGAATCGGGCAACTTGATATTTCTTTAGGTTGGTTGAATATTAGTCAAACCCAAGGCATGAGCAGTGTCTTTAGTTATTATGTTGACACTCGAACCTGAGTCAATCGGCACCTTTTTGATCAAACATCCGGCAATTGTGACGTCGATTTCTAGTGCGCCAAGGTCTTCTAGATCAATAGATAGTACGCCAACATATGGCAGAGAAGTTTGTTTCTTCTTCTTGGGGATAGAGAGACCTTTTAGCTGTCTCCGGTAATAATTGTTATCAGCCAACAATTACTCGAAAGTTATGTTGGGACAAAGAGAACCAATATCAGTTACAATGTCATAGTCTTTCGTCTTGGCTTTTGAGATAGACATTCAAAAGTTTAGTCTTCGTGATTTCCACATCCTCCTCCTCAAATGTGACTTCCTTCTCTGCAGCGGCTGTCTGTAATTCCAAATTGATAATTTCTTTCGCTTCCATAGAAATATCCTTTGAGAATAACTTGGCTATATTACGATTATAATTCGAATCTGCTTTGAGATCTTCCTTTGTTATAGACGTGTTCGAAGTTTTTTTCTTTGAGGAATTTCTTCGCTTCTTTGAATATACTTTTGTGTCAGGTTTTCAGGAGTTTTTGCTTCTCGTAGTCACTTTAAATAACTTCTCAACATCGCTTGGCCAAGATTGGTCAACTGTCTCTGACTATTTGGCTTCGATGACATCAACCTTTTGCACAACAGCGTCTTCCGAAGGTTTTACTTTTGAATCAGCAGCAGCAGCAGATGTAACAACATACTAGTACTTTGTGTGAAAGATTTCAGATCCTTAAGATCCAATCTACTTGAATGATCTTTGGTTAGAAAGAGAAATACACTACCAATTTCACCAATGTAGAAAAATCAGCATCTACACACAATTTGAGATGCAAACACTAATAGAACTTGATCAAACTTGAATGAAATGATTATGTACTGTTTTTGTCCGTACAAAACCAGCAAGATACTGTATTTCACATGTGTGGATCCAAAAATAGCAAATATAGATCATTCTACACATAGAATTGCAAGCAATCACCAAGATAGTGCGCCAATGGATAGTAGAATCCAAGAGAACCATGTATAAGCATGAAATGAGATAGAGAAGAGAGAAGATGACTCTCTCCACGAGTTACATCCTTTTATAATAGGTCCAAATCCTATTTGGCCACTTGGCTTTCCCACCAAAATGCTAACCCTACCAATTTTGGGTCTAGATTCAATGTATCCAAGTTATTCAAATTGAATCTACTCAAACTCGCATTCTATCTTTCCCACACTTTCAAAAAGTGTTTATTCAAATGAAATTTAGACTAATTAACTTTGAAAAGTCAACCTCTAAGTCTAAAACAAGTTTTGGCCTCAATATGTCAAATATGAAAATATTGCAAAATGTGATGAAACTAGTTGAATCTTTCACACTTCCTCTTCAACTAGTTTTAGCATAGACTTTGATAATACTCCAAGTGAAGTCCTATGCTTCATGAACAAGTATTTTCCCAATGCTTTGGTGAAGATATCAGCTACACATTCCCTTGAAGACACATGTTGAAGCTCCACCTCCTTTGCAATGACTCGCTCCCTCACAAAATGATATTGTATCTCAATATGCTTGCTCCTAGCATGAAAGATAGGATTGGATGCCATTCTTTGGCTGATTGATTGTCACAGAAGATGATTGGGCTCTCTGAAAAATCCAGCAAGTGAAGATCCTTGATCATCCTCTTGATCCATACCATCTCCTTTGTGCAATGTGTAAGAGCTTTGTACTCGGCCTCACTAGATGACAATGAGATAGTGGCTTGTTTCTTTGACATCCATGATATAGCTCCATCACCTATGAAAATACAGTAAGAACTATTGGATTTCCTATTTATTACATCTCCAGCATAGTCCGAATCTGAAAATCCAAAAAGATTAGGTGATGATCCCTCATACAATATGCCAAAATCTCGAGTTCCAATGATGTACCTCAAAACTCGCTTTCCTAGCTTCCAATGCTCCTAGCATAGTTTTTGCCAATAGAACTTTGATCCATCATAAGAATGATCTTCTTCCTAAGAATAGATCTCCTTTCAATGATCATGTAATGCTCAAAATAGAAACAACCATAATTGATATAGAGAATAGTGTCCACTTGGGATGCTTCACTATTTCTTACATCAATTTTACATGTAAAAATGTGACTAGAACATGAAGAATCAAATAGAATGTAAATGAAATGATTCCACCATGCTTCCAGCTCTGAACTCATTGGAAAAATACAGCAAACAAACAATAAATGTGAGTGATCAACTTTTGCTTGCATGTCTCCTCCTCCTTTGTCCTTTGCTGCCTTGTATCCACCATGATACTCCATGAATGAGCCTCCATCTTCATCTTGCCACAAGAAACCATCAAACCTTGGAAATTCATGAGTAGGTGAGTACATTAATGATGCAAATCCAGCACCACATGACTCCATAAACCAAGTAGTTTTCACTAGTCCATCTTCAAGATCTACTTGACACAAGAAAACGACCATGAATTCACCAAAAATTGACAATCTCCAAGTATTGGCACCAAGTAGCTCAACACTTGAGAACTTAGCCATGGATGAGTGAAATAATGAACCTCCAATAGCTTCATTTCCATCAGCAAAATCAGCCAAGAATCCTAGTACAAATTCTACATCAAAACAATGCTCACCAATGTAGCTAGTTTTACCATATCTTGACAATTTGCACACATCCACATGAAATTGCTCAAACATGAGATAGAACAAGTAAAGTAAGCTTGAACAACACTTCCTTGCTGCTCCTTTGACCTTACTTGAGTCTTCAATATGCTGCAAAAATAGATCCATAACACCTTTGCCAATTACCTCTCCTTTGATGCTCTTGACTAGTTCCAAATTGCCAACTTCCCTTTTGACTAGTTGAAGCGCTTTGAGATCAACCTCTTGATCTTCAACTTGACCATCAAAGTCATGAACAAAATTCGTTTTCCAGATCCATTACTTGATTTTACAGAAAGATAACATCCATCCACTTGCATAGCTCCATGTACACAAGAAGATCCTCCAAAAGATGTTCCACTCTTCATAAGAGATCGATACTCAAGATCCATTGGTTGGATCCACTCCTCTTTTTTCCTTGCTTGATCTACACTTGTAGGATCATCCAAAGAGGTTAGGAAAGCAACATAATTTCTAGAAACTACTTGCTTACTCTTTTGATCATATGTGAGCCTTGAAGGTACTTGTCTTTCTCTTGATGTTCTCCTTGGCTTTTGACTTGATGAAGGTCCATCATCACCACCATCTAAAGTAGGATCCTTCTCATCAACATCAAGAATGTTAGATCCATCTACTTTACTATCAATCATACTTGAAGACACCTTTGGAATGTTTCCCTCATAAAAAATGACATCTCTACCAGCAATCACTTTGTTAGTAGAAGGAATGTAAACCTTGTAGGCGTTACTCACCTCACTATATCCAACAAAAATACCTCTTCTTGAAGATGGATCCTCCTTGGTCCTATCATCAAGAGTGATGGTGACATAGCATGTGCATCCAAAGGTTCTTAGAAAGTTGACACTCGGCCTCCTCTTGAATAGCATCTCAAAAGGTGTCTTTCCATCCAAAATAGCACTCGGCCACCTATTGCACAAGAAATTGGCACACAACAAAGCTTGATCCCAAAATGGTTTGTCAAGATTAGCACTTAACCTCATAGCTTTAGCACTTTCACATAAAGTTCTATTCTTCCTTTCAGCCACTCCATTTTGTTGTGGGATCCTTGATGTTGTATACTCCCTCTTGATCCCATGCTCATCACAAAAGGCCTTGAACTTGTTAGATATGTACTCACCACCATTGTCACCTCTCAAGCACTTGATCTTTGTGGAGAATTGGTTCTCCCTTGCATTCTTGAACTTGACAAAGACATCATACACTTCATCCTTGCTCTTTAGTAGATAGATCCAACAAAATCTACTAGAATCATCAATGAATGTTACATACATCTTAGCTCCACTATTGCTAGTTGTAGTAAATCCATGAATATCCGAATGTACAAGCTGAAAAGGCTTTGTAGATCTAGAAATAGTATAAGGTAGTCTATGTGACTTAGACAAAGCACAAGACTCACAAACATGCTTGTCATTACTTAAGGAACTTGGAAGACCAATCACAACCTTCTTCCTTGCCATTACCTCCAATGACTTGAAGTTGAGGTGTCCCATCCTTTTGTGCCAAACCTCTTGAATAGAAATTTGCTCCCTTGCAACACATCCAACTTGGTTAGCAATAACACAAGCATCAAGTTTGAACAACCTCCCTTGCCTTTTACCTTTTCCAATCAAGACATCCTTCCTTTTGATCAAACAAGCATCTCCATCAAACTCCACCTTGAGGCCCTTACTTAGCATTTGACTCACACTAAGCAAATTCTTGGTAATAGATGGAATAAACAAGACATCCTCCAAATGAACATTCCTATTTGTAGAGAGAGAAATAAGAATTGTGCCAATCCCTTTTCTTGCACACTCACCATCATTGGCCGTGTAGATCACTCTCTTGTCATCTCCATATGCCAACAAAGAAGTGAAGTATTCTTTGTGAAAGGTCATGTGTGAACTTGCTCCACTATCAATCCACCAAGGACCTAGATCTCCATCATTAGCAAGCATACATGAAGACATCACAAAAGCATCATCATTTGCATCTTGCACATCCAAACCATCCTCATCAAGAGTAAGATTAGCTTGCTTGTCTCCTTGATCTCTCTTCTTCTTGTAGCACTCACTTGCAAAGTGTCCTTTGATGCCACAAAATAGAAGCACTTGAGCTTTGATCTATCCTTCTTTTTGCCACTTGAAGAAGCATCCACTTGATCTTGCCCTTTAGACCACTTGCTTTTGGTTTTGCCCTTGAATTTGCCCTTTGTGAACATAGCATCCTCTTGAAGGGTTGATGTAGATCCACCTCTTGCTTGAAGCCTATATTCCTCATTGATCAAGATCTCTTGAAGATCCATCAAACTTGGCAAAGTCTTTTGAATAGCAATACTTTGAACATTGTTAGCATGAGCATCCAACAAGCCATTAAGAATCACTTGAACAACCTCTCCTTAATGCTCTCATCAATGCAAGCCAGCTCATCATTCAATGCTTTCATTCTCAAAACAAAATTACTTGGACTTTCTTCATTCTTTTGCAAACAAGAAAAGATTTGCCTTCTTAGAGTCAACACTCTAGAAGTAGACTTGGATTCATAAAGCTTCTTCAATGAATTCCAAGCTTCCAAAGATGATGTGCACTTACCAACTTCCTTGAGAAGTTCATTGGTAACATTCATCTTTATCATGTGTAGAGCCTTCTTGGCCCTCTTGTCATACCTCAATTGATCTTGTTGTGTTGTTGGTCTCTCCTCCAAACCTACAACAATATCCAAAACATCATTCATCTCAAGAAGTGACTCCATCCTCACTTTCCATAATGAATAGTTACTTGAGGTAAGCCTATCATTGGCTTCCAACATGACTCCAATTGAGGTTGCCATGTAGCAATGACCTGATCTTCTCTTTCAACCTGTTTCAATGCACAAAGCACTCCTTTGAGCAACAACAAATGCTTTCAAAAGAAATCACCAAGATTTGAAACTATCTCACAAATTCTCTTCTAGCACTTATCCAAGCAAATCAACACATAGAATCATGGAATCTTGATCAACCTATGATCTATCCTCAATATAATGACTTTTGCCACTTCCTAAGATTAAAATACACTCAAATGAGGTCCAGCAACCTCACTATCTAGAGAGCCAATCAAAATTAGGGTTTTGACAAAATCACAAAAAATTGACTATTCCAAATCTACATGCAAATGCTGAAAATTTGATATGCAATCTATAAGCCACCACTTAGGCTAAACCAATAATCCAAAAATCGGCCAAATCCAGCATGTGAATTCAGAAAACGGAATTGAACAAGTATATTGACCTATTTAGTGTTTTGATCTACAAAAGATCCAATCTACAAAAGCAAAAAATCCGATTTTGGTGTAGAATCCTCTCTAGCATGCTCTAGACTTGATATTTTCACCAAATCATTGATAGATCTGATTTCCTCCTTCATAACTTGAAACACAAGCCCTGATACCATGTGAAAGATTTCAGATCCTTAAGATCCAATCTACTTGAATGATCTTTGGTTAGAGAGAGAAATACATCACCAATTTCACCAATGTAGAAAAATCATCATCTACACACAATTTGAGATGCAAACACTAATAGAACTTGATCAAACTCGAATGAAATGATTATGTACTATTTCTGTCCGTACAAAACCAGCAAGCTACTGTATTTCACATGTGTGGATCCAAAAATAGCAAATATAGATCATTCTACACATAGAATTGCAAGCAATCACCAAGATAGTGCACCAATGGATAGTAGAACCCAAGAGAATCATGTATAAGCATGAAATGAGATAGAGAAGAGAGAAGATGACTCTCTCCATGAGTTACATCCTTTTATAGTAGGTCCAAAACCTATTTGGCCACTTGGCTTTCCCACCAAAATGCTAACCCTACCAATTTTGGGTCTAGATTCAATGTACCCAACTTATTCAAATTGGATCTACTCAAACTCGCATTCTATCTTTCCCACACTTTCAAAAAGTGTTTATTCAAATGAGATTTAGACTAATGAACTTTGAAAAGTCAACCTCTAGGTCTAAAACAAGTTTTGACCTCAATATGCCAAATATGAAAATATTGCAAAATGTGATGAAACTAGTTGAATCTTTCACACTTTGGACGCGGCTTCTGCGGTTGTGGACAGTCCGGATACTTGTGGCCAGGTTCTTTGCAGTTTGAGCATAAAGATATAAATCCGATCGGTTTTCGTGGCTGCGGACAGTCAGGTGAAAAATGTCCTGGTTCACCAAAATTATAACAATTTGCCAAAACGGGTTTTGTCAAACTGGTAGACTTAATTATAGGACCAACAAATTCTGTGAATTGTGTCTCTTTGGTGCAAGCTTTGGTTTGTCTTGTTGGGCATGTGTTGTGGTACCTTGAACATGATTGGTAGTTGCATCATCTTAAAATACAAAGAGCACTTCCTGAGAAGGATCTTCGACATACTTTACGTTCACAGATCTACAATCTTCTTTAGAATGTCCAGATGTACCGCATTTCGTACACCATATTTTTGAGTTTGAAGAAGAAGCCTTCGATCTCTTGTTTGCAACTTCTGAAATTTGAACTTTCAAATCGTTGAACTTCTTATTAAGATCAGCCATATTACTTTTCCAAAGCTTTTCAACTTTAGAGGTCGTAGACTTGTCTTCAATAATTTTGCTATCTTCTTTTTGTTTGGACTTTCATTTCTTCCTTCGATCTGCATCATCAGTTTCTGTATCTGACGAGTCACTGGAATTAGATTCGGTACTAGAAGAACTTGAATTGGATTTAGATTTAGATTCATCTTCACTGCCACTGGAGTCATGCTTAGACTTTCGAGTTTGTCTAGTAGAACGTCTTTTGCGTGCTAACTTGGAAGTCTCATAGTTCTCAGCACTTGATATGACTGTTGATAAAGAAGTCATATCTCCTTTTCTACGGTATCGATCAACTTTCGGTGGTAAACTTGCCAAAATCACTCGACTTGCATCGCGACAGGGTACACACCCGTTAGTTTTCCAATTAGATTCTTTACTTTTCGTGTGTACCTTTGGAGAGATTCTTTACTCTTCTTCTGCACATTGTTGAGTCATCCGAGAACTTTGGATGAATAACCAATTTTTCTAAACTGGTTCAGAAATGCATCTTTCAACAGTAACCATGTAGCTACATGTCCTGGTTCAACTTGGTTGTACCATATGCGCGCTTGCTTTCTCAGAAGACCAAGAAAGATCCTCAGCTTGTCAGCATCAGTACCTTCATTGTTCAAGTTAGAAATTGATTCGAACTGCGAAACATAACTGTCAGCATCATCTGAAGATGTTCCTTTAAAATAATCATATTTGATGTTCGAGATTGAAGTGAAATGGGGACCCTGGTTCAAGTTCAGACTCAAAAATTGGTTCTAGCTTTGGATTTGAATCATAAATTGAATTTACAATGTCAGAACCTGGTTCAGTTGTAGCATAAGCTTCATGACAAAGGTTTTCAGGTAAATTTTCAGGATTAGGAAGATTATCAAAGAAAGTTTTGTTGAAATTCTAGAAAGATAATTCTCCTCTTTGCAAAGATTCCTGAAGTTTTTTGAAAAATTTGTCTCGAAGTATCTAATATCTTTCTAGTCAAACAGGTCTATCTGACATATACACTAGGGATGGAGATGGAGTTGTCAGTTTGTATCAACTTTATTTGGCTATCCCCAGCAACAGTGCCAAAAATTGGCATATGTCATGATATACCAACATAGAATTGTTAGATTTGTATAGTATTTATGTTGTTCCCCAAGGAGATAGCACTTAAAAGCTATTTAATTTGTACAACCTTGAGAATGAAATGGAGTGGGTGTGATGATGACGAATTCAGAGCAACAATCTTCTTCTATCAAACTGAATGAAAAGTGTTCCACAAGTGAAATGTTATCAGAGTAGCATGAATGAACTACACTCTGGCTGATTAAGGTGTCAGCAAGGATTTGTGTTATGCTCGATGCAGATGTGTACAAACAGACAAACAATTAATCTTATTCTTGAACTAATGTGTTCTAGACAAAAATCCTCAACAAACTAAAGTCCAGTCATGGTTAAAGAACTCAAATAGTTCAAGAATATGTTAGAAACATATATCTTCTTTACAAATACAGATATAGAACAATAACTCAATTCCTCAGGGAGGGACTAGCACTTCACATGCACACATACTTCTCTATTAGTGACTGTGAAAAACTATACCAGAGTGATATGTTACTCGGGTGCCAAATACAAAGTATTCATGTAGTCAAGTAAACTAGTTTAAAGACAGTTCTTTAGATCAACTTTATGGAAACACAACATATGATTGTAATGAACTATTGTAACTATCTGACCAAAAAGTAATTTAAGTAATGCATAAGAGATTGCTAATAGACTCGAAATCACTCACACTCAGCAGTGCGAAAAACAGAAATCAGAAGAAATAATCCTCAATGCTCTAATCACTTCTTCAATCTCACAAATACAGGAACTCGATGGTATGATAATGAAGTGTGTCTTCCTTATTACCTACGAAGTGAGCAAACACACCTCTAGAGATTCCAGGTGTGACGTTCCATTGACTAACTCTAGTTAATAGATATAAGTACATTTAAATTACACCATTCAAGGTATCTTTCACTAAGAGTTTAATCTACTCTAGTTTAAGATGACGATACGATTCTAGTAGCTTCATATAATTGACTGGATTAAGGCTGTTCCAGACATCGTTTCAGTTCTGGAGGTCTTGTCCTTTAGCAGAAGACAAGTCTTTAGCAATTATATCTCAAAAAATGATATAGGCCTCTTCATATTATATAATTGTCCAGCGTATATCTTCATTTCCAAGTATATATTACCATATTGGAGTAGATATACATTATTTTGCAAATACATGGCATCACATGGATCAATGGTATTGGGATCAAGATAGCGGACAACTTGCTATGGAGTGGATTGATTAATGACAAACTGTTGATGGTGGATACTGATTGGGTGCAGTTGATCATGGTTGATAGACTCCTTATTGCGGCATGGACTGTTGTGGATTGTAAGCACAGTATTGCCGATACATGGGTCTGGGTTCCACCGGATAATGGTGTTTCAGTCGGGGACATTCATTGGCAATGTGGTTCTGTGAACAGATAGAACACCATATATTTTCTCTTGCTGGAAAGGATTTCTTAGCAGTATTTTTCGTAGCAGTTTGAAAATCAGCAGCAAGTTTATCCATATGGGTTTGTTGAGCTTTCTGCCAAGTTTCCATTTGGTGTAGAAGATGAAAAGGAGGCAAGAGGAGGCCCGAGCACCTTCTCTCAAGCTATGCACCTTTCCAAAAGGAACACAAGTGAAATAGAATGACAATCTCAAAATAGAGAAGGACAATATAGCATAATCTCAAAAGTGTTATTTACAAGGGAAATGCCTCTCTTCTTATAGCAAGAAGGGCCTTCCATAAGCATCCACTAGCTTATGGGATTAGTATCTAAACTAGCCATTCTAAGGCTTCTAAACTTCTAACTTTGGACTTTAGAACTTTATTTTGAAATTCTAGACTTAAGATAGCTTAAGATAACTTAGAATCTTTCTAAGCTTAAGTTTTCTTAAGTCCAAGTTTTGAGTCTAAGTTTAAGTTATTTTATTTATTTAAGCTTCTACCCATAGACTTACAAAACACATGACATAGTAGAAGTTTATAAACGTTTATTCATACGTGGTCTTACAATACACATGCCACAGAGTTTTATTTCTTTTTTTACTTTTCACTTTGTTGCTAGTAAAGATTTTGAGACACTAATGGATGTTAACGCAGTTGTGAATCCTGCACATAGGACGATGTTATTTTCCACAACTTTGGTAGGAAAAACTAGGCGCTGGTACTATAATCTACCCAATGCTTCCATCACCACCTGGGAAAAATTGTTTGAACTATTTTTAGCAAAGTTTGGACCCAAATACAATGTCGATGGCTTGGTGTTTGCTTTGACTACGAAACAACAAGAACCAAGAGAATCAGTGCCCTTATAATGACTCAAGGAGCTCGTTTGCCAATTGAACATAGGGCTAGTGACTGAGGTATCATCTCAATTAGTACTCACCTTTTTCTTGAGGGGCCTACAACCAGCTATCCAGCTAGAAGTATGCCAATCTGGGGTTACATCATTCGAAGAAATAGTTTCTAGGTCTAGAAGTATAGAAGAGGCCTTTCTTGCTACAAATGAATGCCAAACCATTTTAGCCATGATGAAAACCGTGAACCATATGGTACCATTGAGAGAGGACACCAAGCTAATAATACAACATGGTAAATCACCACTTGATTGTCCCAATTTT
>MU835152.1:0-41428 GCA_029204225.1 Diphasiastrum complanatum | reverse complement strand
ACATCTTGGACAACACCAAAGCCTTAGAACAGGCTTTTATTTTAGCTTGAAGATTCTGTAAATAGAGAACCAAAACAAAATAGTATAGAACCGTCTTTTGGAAAAGCATGAGTCAAAATTTGCTTACGGAAAACCAAGAGATTATTGGACATAACAACAAAATCTTTAGACTGTACATAACAAGAACTAAATACATTTTACAAACTGTAAACAGCTTTAAGAACTCTACCAAAAATCAAAAATAGAAAATCAAAAGTGAAACGACGAGTCAGGGTGGTCGAAACTCAGATTTCACTATTCCTCTTCTGAAATGCTTGAAGAACCAGAACAGTAATTTGTGAATCTAAAAAATATAAACAAGAATCAAAATAATGACTGAACATCCTATTTGGCATTGCTCCCTGGCAACGGCGCCAAAATTGGTATATGTCATGGCATACCAACAACAAAATGATCGATATTTGTAGTATAAACAGGTATTGTTCCTACTGAGGAGCAATAAAGGGCTAATACTGTCATTATTAGTGCAAACTAAGGAAATAACCAAGAATGAACGAAGTAGAATATAAAATGATTGCAATCTGGTCATCAACAGATGTTTCCGTAAGGGGCTACCATACAACCTTGCAAAGAAGACAAAACACCCAGAAGAAAGATTGAATATTCAACAATGAAGTCCAGACTCAAGTTAGGAGTAAAACTCTGTATAATGGACATACTAGGAATTAAGATCATACATGGCAACAATATTTGTCCTTGAAACAACAAGAATGGCATCAAAGTGTAGAGGTTAGAGACTCGCCATCTAGCATGGTGCTCACTTATCATTTAGGACCCTCAACAGTCAAAGAAAACATACAATCTGATTTCCCATTAAGTCAGTTTTCGAATGTAGGCACTGAGAGTCAGAGTCAAATACTAGAAAAGTGATCTAAGTCTTTGTATATGTCACTTAAAATTCTGTTTAGCTACCTATCAAAACTTGTTGTTGACAAGGTAGACTCAATGTTATGTCCATGTCCTATATAAGGGAATCGGAATAATTCCTGATGTGGATAGCCGGTCACTCCAGTTGTATGTGGTTATTAGTTATGCTACGTCATTCCGAACGTGATCGTATCAAGTCATTAATAATCATATGAGGGCCCAGACCTATAATTGGACATAGGAGCACATGCATGGTGATTGACTGCTTTAATGCAAGAATAGGAGGTCAATACTTCAATATAGGCTGCATGGGGATCCTAAAGAGAATATTCTCTCCTCTTGGAGAGAATACATTCCATGGAAACTCGCCCATCTCCCTATTGGAATTTGAGATTCTTGAGCCAGGTTTCCTCTCCGCTCTTGTGATCATTCACTGTGGCTTGGGGGTGGATTGGTTAGGGTATTGACTAGCCTCTCCATATTGGTTGGGTGGTTCATGCTTCACAGGTGTCCTTTTGGTTTGCATGTGACAAGATTCTTGAAGATCTTCACTTGGCGATCGTTATAGTGGTATCAGAGCTTGGATCACAGCAACCAAGAGGTGGGGCTTGAGGATCTTGGATTTTTGCAGTTCTTTTGGTGTATCTCTTTGCTTGTTCTTCCAGGTGGTGGAATTCAATTTCAAGTAGGTGGCTTCTCATATCCTTGGTGTACTTTCATCCTAAAGATCATAATTGTGGATTTGTTCCATGAATTTTGATGGAAAGCATAGGATTTTTGATGACTTTAGTGCTTTTTTCACCTAGAATTGAAGTTTTTTGCTTGGAATTCGTCATACCTACTGATGAAGTACGTTTTCCAGATTGTACTTGCTGTTTTACAATCATTAATGATTGTATCTAATGATTGCATGATGTTTGAATAGTCAAAATGATGATTAGATAGTGATTTTGGACCAAAAATTGGGGCTTTTGGACCATAAATGGGCTATAGAATCCATATTTGACTGAAATCAAAACTTTTAGTGCTTGTATGCAATGGAGTTACAGGGATTATGATCAGTTTGCACTTATTTGTGGATTTATCCCAAAATTTTTGGTCAAAATTGGTCAAAAACATGGTTTTTTGATGATTTTTGGACTATTTTTGTGGTAGATCTCAAAATTCTTAGCCAATAGTTGGTAAGCACATTTTCACAGGTGTAATGAAGCTGTCTCTAGGCTTTCATGATATTTGTTTAGGATTAGACCCCTTTAAAGAGCTCAAAACATAAGAAATTAGTGTATTTTTGGGTATGAATACCTATCAAATGGGGGTATGAACCTGTTGGTTCTCATTACAAGCTTAAAGTTATGATGGATTGCCTCTGATTTGAGCCATCATGAATCCAATTTGGGTAGGTGAGCATTAGATACCATCATATTGAAGTTTTGCTTGTTGGAGGAGGCCAAAAATGCATTTTTTGCATGATCTGAGCTTATGATTGCTTTCTGGACCTGTTAAAAGCTTCTATGCCTCTCTAATGAACCTTAGTAGAGTGCTTGTAACCTCTGATTGGATGCTTATCGGGACGGAGTACAATTTTTGTTGATACCACCTTCCTAAAGTGCGCCCTACTACTTGATTTTTGGCCATTTACTGCTCGCACATGTGAGAACTAGATGGCAGGGTGATGTGGCAAGTGCCTTGTAGACCCATCTCCCTCCTTACTGTGCTTTACAACGACCAATTTGGTGTCATGTAGAGAAAGTTATGGCCGTCTGAAGTTTGGCAATTTTTGAAGTAAAATTTGCAAAATTTTGGAATTGTTCTGATGCATGCATGCTTGTAACTCAGTGTAGTGCTTGTTTGATGGTGGAAATATATGAATAGACCTGTATGCATGATTGGCTGCATGCGTAATCAATAGTTTTCTTGCATGAAGCTATTTTTGCAAATTCTAGATCAAAAAGCAGATTTCCTTGTGCTAGGCTATTTACAGAAATTTTTTCGTTTTTTTGAAAAAATTTGTGCATGTCAAGTTGGTTGCATGCAGGATGTTTCGGAATGTTTTGATATGTGACAGTGCCTGTGAATTGTTGGATCGATCTTCTTAATCGATTTTCACAGTTGGTCCATTTCGAACTATTTTCGAAAATCCCAGTTTTTTGTAGAATTTTAGTTTTGGTCCTAAAAGTTGTAGTTCTTTAAATCAGTCTGATATTGATTAAACGAAATTCGCTTAAATAAGTGAAAGACTTTGCTGAATATTTTCAGCTTGTTATGAAGGTTCTGAACATTTCACTTATTGGTTGATGATTGCATCTCGACTGATTAAGCTAATTTATTGTTTCAGGTAATCGATATGGCAGATGATAATGCAAATGCAGCTCTCGATGGTTAGGTACCAATTCCTACCTATGTGCAAATTTGCCAGTCGTTAAGCCAAGCGCTTAATGAAATAAACAACAAGAACACTTCATGGGATCAGCAAATGGAAGTAATAATCAATGGGAAATAAGATTTGGATTCGAGTACTTTCTCCACTGTATTCACCCCAAATAATATTGTTGAATAAAGAAATACCTCCAAATACAATGAATTTTCCTCCATTAATTATTTAACAAGTATTTCAAAAGCTTTGGTTTGTTCAATTTTAATGACCTAAATCATCAAAACCACAATAACCAACTGATCGGTGTTCCACCGATTTGAAAAGGAGAAAACCGAAAAAAACACGATTTAACTCCATTTACTGGGAGTACCAATACTCCAGAGTTAATTGGTCTAAATAGCATCGTACCAAGGAATCGAATTCCTAGACCGGGTATATGCCTGAGAACCATAAATCTGGGCTTACGTGTAACTGTTGATGTAAGAAACAAAGGCCATGTAACTCCTACAAGTTACCTTAATACAAGGTTAAAAAAATTTACAATTGAGCACCAAGAAATCAAATTTCCATAACCAATTGCTAGTAACTTAAATTTACCAGGTTGATTTTAAGGAACTAAAAGAATTCCCCTCTAAACCAATTTAAAGTTACTCCATGTCTAAAACCTTGAAATATTTCAAACATCCGAGTAACAAGCATAGCCGTGCAATTCCCAAGATTGCCGAATTTTAAAACCCTTGTATGAGCGTCGAAAAGATGAGTCCATACACCATCATAAGGGGAACAAAAAAAAAAAAAAACCAACAAGCCCAACGACAACATTGCCTTTAAGTTTAAGCAAACCCTAAGAGGGTTTTCCCAAAACTAAGAGAAGATGGAGGCTCGTTTAGTGTCTCCATGGCCACCAGAGATAAATTCGAGCACCTCCCTCCAACACATGCTGCCATCGAGGGAAACAAGAGGCCCCCTCCAAACCCTAAGGGTTCCACTCCTTTTCCTGCGATGATTGCTCGATTCTTCAACCCGATTGCATGCACACACCTCTAGGATGCCTCCTCCATTGGAAAAGAATCGAACTGCTGCTGTTTTTGCTGCCTGCGCACCCCCCTCTCTTGCTACCACAGATCTACGCTCTACCACGACCATCAATGGACCAAAATTTCTGTCATCCAGACTGTCAATGAGCTCCAAAGCCATCAGTACGAGTTTCAAATTGGTTGCATAAGAGGTAAACAAGGGCGCCTATCAACATTTTGATCATAGGCATCATGTTCTTGCCCTCCATAACTGGCTCCTCAGCGCTCTACCTCCTACACTGATCTACCATACATGCTGTCACCATTAGGCTCCAAGCAGTTGTCAGATCCAGGATATTTGAGTTACTGGCCAAGATTACAGCTATCAACCCTTCTTTGCAGCCACTCTGCTAGTTTCCAAGAGGTGAGGTCTATTCCATTCTTACTGGCTTCTACTCTTTGTTCCACAGGTCTTCCAAACGGAAAAACACACATATGGACTACCTATGTGAACTGAAATACAGTATTATCTAGAGTAATGAGGTTAACTCCAATCTTTTCCAGACAGCAGAACACAGATTCCTAGTCACAAGGTTACATTCTCTTCTGCTAGCAACAGGATCAGCACGCTCCCCATTCCAATCCTTCCCCAACAACACCACTTTCCATATCAAAAAGGTTAAACCAATTTGAAAGTAGAACTGTCAATGATTTTTTAGGGGACTAAAAAACACACAGATGAGGTTTAACAGACCTCTGCTTACTGCATACCATTAAAGAGTTGTTATAACAGCAGTTCCCATCCATAATCCATACTTGGCATACAACACTGGAGGATCAATGTCCTCAACATGCAAATAACAGAATCATGGTTACTAGTTTCTAACAGTTTGTTTTATAGGATAAATTGAAACACCAAATCTATCAACAAACATAACTAGTTCTACATGTTATCTATCTTTAATGACATGGGAAACAAGCTACTGGATTCATAAACACAAATCTTACTACATCATAGAAATCCTCTCAAGGTTCCACAAAAAAAATCAGAAGTGAATCACTCCAATTAGAGACAATGTTAACTTAAAAGATAACCCGGTGGAAGTGCACTCTACCACTCCTCTTGCTAGTATGCTTCAAACTAAATTAGAGGATCCAAACTCGATTTTCTCCTTGAAAGTTCAGCACACCCATCCGGGACATACTTCAATGTGTTTCCAATTTGATGTAGAGCTCCCATCGATAACTGCATCTTAGCCGGGCTCTGATACCAATGTAAAGACCCCATAGGATTTTCCCAAAGATGAGGATAGGAAACACAATAGAAGAGACTATGGAGCCAAACCACCCAACCAATCCTAGATCAAACCTATATCTAGCCCCCAAGCCATGCCATGTGAAGTAAGAGGAGAAAAGAGAAAGTGGTAACCTAAACCCACTATGTCGACGGGAGAATCCCCACCTCATTATATAGAGAGTAGAGTCTTGTGCATGAAACCATGCAACCCCCATGCAGGTCAACTATAAATAGGTCTCATCTCTTCATGCAGTCCTCCTGTCTTTATCTGTCACACAGATATGTAATGCTCCAAATGTCTCAATTAGAGTGTCTGGGTCCTCTCAAGGTAATTAGTCACAAATTGGCCTTGACAAGGAATTAAATCATGGCGTAACCAATAATCTTGAGTACTGGAGGGCCGGTCTACCATATTAGGACTATTCCAGGTCCTTAACCGAATATGGCCATAACATCAGAATCTTGTTAGGGTCAGTTGCGATGTTGTTTTGTGAAATGATATGTCCTAACACAATACCATGTGTTATCCAGATTTGGCATTTTTCAGGGTTTAAGGACAGGCCGAAGCGTTGACATTAAATAAAATTTTTTCGTAAGCACAGATAGATGACGTGTTTCTTCTGAATGTGCGCCTCTAGGGTATATCCCATCTAAAGACAGCTTGCATAACATGCTAGAAAGTGCTAGGAGCATTCCAACAGAAGGTTCTCCATTCTGCAGTCTTATGTTGATCTTCTTCAACAATTTGAATCATATTGTATCCGCTAAAGCCATCTAAGAACGAGTAGGCCTCATCTCCTACTAGATTTTCTAAGATGGGTTCTCTAAAAGGTAATGGAAAATGATCATGTTCTGTGACGACATTAAGTTTTTTAAAGTCAACACAAATGCGGAGTTTTCCATTTTTCTTAGGAACGATGACGATTGGGGAGACCCACTCAGTATGTTCGATTTCATAGATGAATCCTGCATCTAACAAGCGTTGTAATTCTTCTTTGATTCTGGCCTTATAGATCGGATTACATCGGTAGGATTGGCTAGCAGTTGGTCTCACACTCGCTTTAAGGAGAATACAATGCACAACTTTTCATGTCTTTATAGGACCAAGCAAAGACATGCTGATATTTGCGCAAAAGCTTCTCAAGCCTTTTACGTTGTTCTCGATTGAGATGAGCCCTGAGGACAATGTATTTGTTACTTTCATTGGGCTCACTCAAGAAGAGAGTGATGGTTCGGGCAAGGCCTTCGTAGGGTGAATTACTGTTTGGCTCACGTTGAGCTTGTGGTAATTGGATGGTCACATCCTCGATCGTATAGTCTTTAAAATATCCAGGCACATCATGTGTTGGAGATTCGAGGGGGCCTTGTCTTTCAACTGTCTGGATGGTGACTTTGCAAGGTTCAGGGAGTGGCGTATGAGCAGATGAGAAATTAGGGACTTTCCTAGCAGCGGTAAGGTCTCTAGGCGGCTGGATTTGTAGGGATTTCTTCATCTTTTATTTCATGGTGTGGCCACGAGGTTGTGGCTTTGGAGGATGTGAGGTATGTAGATGAGGAAGTGGTGGCACATCATGAAGGATCCCATCGTCGATTTGAAAAATTGTTTTCTCCTCATAGAGGTCCTATGGATAGTTTGGTCGTTTGACATGGTATAGCTTGGTATCATGTTTTTCGACCGTAACCTTGGCAACTGGTTTCACTTTCAATGAATGTTGTGGAAGTGCCTCCATGTAGTTAAGGATTTGAATATCAGAAATGTCCAAATCTTTTAGGCAATTCTGAATTCGTAAGACATTTCGTCATCTACAAATAAATATTCTGATTCATCAGTAGGTAGCCATGCAACATTTAACAACTCATCAATGTGTGGAAGAATATCAATAAAATTGATATTAATGAATATAGGGGTGTGATCTAGATCAGGATTTTGTTCGTTATCAGCCAGCGGCATATAAGTACAATCATCCTAATGTTGAGCACAATAATCGACATTTACACAATCAATGGTAGCCAAACTATGGCTCCAGTTTATGATATCAGTAGATTCAACATAATGACATTTTTCTTGAGTGAACTGGTATGGCTCGAACACTGAATTTGTAGTAGATGATCCCTTGTCGTGGAAACGTGCGGATTTGAGTTTGCCAGATGAATCAGTGGTAATAGAGCTGTCTCTATTTCCAAAGGTGACTCGTCCTTTGCTCCAGTCATGAACGACTCTTGCATTAGTGAGCCATGGGCGACCAAGTAGTAACTCGAAGGAATAAACATTACTAGGGATATCAAGTATGATTAGGTCTATAGAAAATTTTGCCCTCCTAGTTTGATCAGAACTTGTGGGAGGAAACCGGTAGGTCGGACCACACTTTGATTAGCCATCCCGAGCTGACAAGTGGGTTTGGTGAGTTTGTCTCTCAGATTCCATTCTAACATGAGGGAGGTGGAAATGATGTTGACACCTGAGCCACCATCCAGTATAGCTAGGACTTCGCGAGATTGGCGATGGGTAGCTGGAATCTTGATATTGCCCCTTTCACTGAGCGGATTTGTGAGGTGTAATGGCATTTCGGACAGCTCATCAGGGGTGGTTGTTGGGCACTTAGTGGGGCCCCACCATAGTACACTGTACATGTAGAGCAATAAGTGCGAGGGCACTGACTTCCTGCGTGTATAAGCCCAACCCAATGAGCACGCAATTTGGTTTTGTAGAACTTGTAGAATTAGGAATAAGTGACCAGGGGCCTAAAACTCTAAAATGACATTAGAGGCCCTAAGTCAAGTTGTTAATAAAAAAGGCTAAAAGGGCCCAAATTAGAACTCACATGAATCATGTGAGTGCCCTTGTGCTTTCTCAAGGAACCATTAGATTCATTTTGTGTTAGTTTAGGAGGCTTGGATTAGGATCCTTGCCATTGTAATTAACCAATAGGAGAAAGGGACAAGGGCCTTTCCCATCCATAAAAAGGCACCCTTTGTACCATATTTCCATGTTCAATAGGAGGAGGAGATTATGCCCAAATGAGATTTGAACATCCTTGCTTCCTTCTCTCTCTCTCTCTCTCTCTCTCTCTCTCTCTCTCTCTCTCTCTCTCTCTCTCTCTCTCTCTCTCTCTCTCTCTCTCTCTCTCTTTTGCATTTTGTATTTGCTTTCCATTTGCTTCTTCTCTCTACTTGCATGTTGTTAATGATTTCTAAGAGAGTAGAGAGGATAGGATGTAAGCACCTCCCCCGTTGTAATCTATTCTTCCTTCTCATGCTTGTGGTTAAAGTAGGGTGGATAGTTAGATGTGGTTAATCTAGGCATGGTTAGAGTAGGATTTGCAAGCTAACTTCGCAAGGGAAGCACTATTCCCTTGGGAACAAATCTATGCGTGATAGGTGAACCAAGGCCGCTACAATTTTTTGGAGCCGTTGCCGGGGAATAGATTAGCATTTTTTTGCTTTTTAGCTTGCATGCATTCATCTTGTGATTTTTGCTTGTGGAATGGATGCGTGGGGGGTAGTTAAGTGTGGAGTAGAGGTCAGATTTGTTGTTTTTTCATGATTTGTTGCTTGTATGATCTATGGAGGGAGATTCAGAGGTTAAAAACATCAGATCCCAGCACCCTATCTCTTCCATAAATCCTAAAAATCAGAAAAATCAGAAAAAACCATGTAGTTTTGACAAACTGTCCAGAAAAGAGCCCAAAAACACCTATCAGACCTCATAACTTTCTAATCTGCTCAAACCAACCTTCGCCCATCTGGTAGTACGTTCTGCCACACCATCAGTACCTACAACTAGTCAGGCGAAGGTTATTTCCCAGCCAGTTTGACAAAATTGCCAAAAACAACCCAAAATAATAATGAAAAAACCTTTGTAAAAAATGTTCAGAATCTCAAAGTAGCCCAAAACACCCCAGACAACCTTCGCCCAGCTTCATTTTCAGCTTCAGAGCCATCATGGAGGTTGGCGAAGGTTAATGCTGAGTGTACGAGCTCTGGCGAAGGTTCTTGCTCACCAAAAATAGGAATTTGCCATCAGAACCCTCACCAACTTCAATATCTGCAAAAGTACTTACTGCAAACCTTCGCTCGTTTGTCAGTAGCTACTTTTCCATGTTTTCTAGCTTCAGTGAGGTTGGCGAAGGTTAATATTGAGAATAAGTGGTCAGGCAAACATTTCCAGTACTCAAAGAGAGATTTAAGTCCCTTGAGCCTTCGCCAACCTTCATAAACCTTCGCCAGTATATCATTAATCTTGGCCGATCTCATAATAGTCATAAAACATTGTTTTGAAGTATCTGTGGAGTGGGCGAAGGTTAATGTTACCTATAACTAGTCCAGCGAACGTTTCAAGCTCTCAAAAGTGCCAAATTGCCTTCTGAACCTTCGCCAGACTATTTTTTTGCCATGATAATGTTCGCCTAATCTTCGCCAGCCCTCTGATCATCAATCTGTACTTCCCAGCAGCTCGGCAAAGGTTAGTCTCCATCTGAAAGATAGTGGCGAAGGTTCCCAGTCCAAATCGTGTCCAAATTGTTTGCAGAACCTTCGCTGAACCATACTTCGCCAACAAGAATCTTCGCCGAGCTTCGTAAAGTGGTAATACACTGTGATAAAACATATATCAGTTAGGCCCCGGACCCACCCGCCCTGGCACCATCGAGGCTCTATCACTCACCATTGTTGCCAACTGCGCCGTTACAACATCCATTTTTTTTGTGTGTGATCAACTCCATTCAAATATGTGCCACCATACACTCATCTCTCAATAACCATTTCAATTGTCATCCTGTAAAATTTGTTAGTTATTTGTGTTCCTTTCATCCCTTCCAATCATCAACCACTGATCAGCACCCAAACAAGATCCACTTAGATCCACTGTTGCCATATACCTTCACATTGTATCAAATCTGCACAGTGAATGAGATTGAGATATGGTAGAATACTACCTACAGAGAATCCAGAGCTACATCAAGCAGCAGCGGAAGAGATCCGCCCAAATCAGCCAAATCTAATGGATCAAAATATTCCTATCCCAACGGTACCTCTACAAGCAATCAGAAGATCTCCCAGATTGGAATTGCCCAAATTTGATGGATCTACAGATCCTATCAGATTCTTGCAGATCTATGGGCAAGCATGCGAGATCTATGGTGAAACCACCTCAGCAGAAAAACTGAAGCTGTTTCCAATGTCCCTGACAGGAGCGGCTTTAGATTGGTTTTTTAATCAGAAGACACAAGAACAAACAGACTGGGAAGTGGTATAAGCAGCTTTAATCACCAGATTTAAGCCGCAGAAGTTTCTTGAAGACCCGTTCCTCTTGCTTAGCAAAATCAAGATGGCAAAAAGAGAAAGGGTCAGAGACTACATCGAACGAATCAAACACCTGAGATCCGAGTGTAATGCGGAGCTTACTCCTGATCATGCGATCATTATGTGGTTCCTAGCGGGACTACCTAGAAGCATCAAACAAGAGCTGAAAAGACGGGAGCAATATGCCACATTGCACGAAGCTATGGAAGATGCAATGAGAGAAGAAGATGAAGGATCAGATGATGATTCTACACCAGAAACTACATCTCTTCATGCTTCAACTCTTTCAATTGCATCAACCTCAGCCTCTAGAAGCTTGTCCAATGAATCGATGATGGAACAGATCATGAAGTTACACAAGCAGCAAATGGAGCAGCTCACAGTCCAATTTGACCAAAAACTTAAGGCTCTTCAAAATACTGCAGCACCACAACCAGATCTTTATCAGCAGCAGTATCCTCGACGAGACAATGTTTGGTGTCCCATTTGCACCCAAAATCACGCTTCCAACGAGTGTCGGGTACTGAAGCAGAATTTGAAGCTGACGCACAAATATTGTCATCTGTGCAATGCGTCCTCGCATGACACTACGTATTGCCCCTACAACCCACAGATCATACAGCAAAAGAGAACTCAATTCCAGGCCTCTTATAATTACCATCAAGGAGCACCTAATGCAGCACCAAGGCTTGGACCAGGCCCTCAACAACAAAGAATGGCACTACCAGCATAATTAGGGCCAAATAATCCTCAAGCAGCCCAGGTGAATCTCACAGCGGCAGAAGCTGAAACATTTTTCCAATAGGAAATGCAACAATGGTATGGACCTGATAAACCATTCATCGATCCTGCTATTAATGAGTATTATGCCACATACGCTGCACAGCCACAACGCCAAGGGGGCAGATTATATGGATGTTATGGATGTGGGGAAGGACATAGGATTGTAGAATGTCCAAACAAAGGAATTTATATGCCCTTCTGTCGCGAGTGTGGATATGGACATTGCTACAAGAATTGTCCATTGAGAGCCAGCACCAGCGCACCATTGAATTGGATTGCAGTTCAATCAGCAAGCCCCAGCACAACTCCACACTCAACTATACCAAGGAGACCTCCCTACTGCAACGTTCCAGTGTTAGCTGTTACGCGAGCACAAAAGCGCAAGGCGGTAGCTCCATCATCACCACACTCTGTATTAGTGCTAGATGACCAACCTTCAACATCAGGAGGAGCGAGATTACCTTATCCAAATGTGAAGGATGAACAAAGACGATATTAGAAGATCAAGCATTGGATACAAGAAGCACAAGCGGAGGAAGCTGCTCAAGCTGCACATCAACCGACAGCTCCTCAAGACATTGCACCAGAAAGGGATCAACATGCGAATGCACCGCAAGGTTCACCACACAGATCATATGCGAACGTGCGACTACACCATCGGGAAGAACCATTCCATATGGCAGAACCTGAAGCTCCAAGGACGGAACTAATAACGAGCATCTTATCCAGCAGAATGAATATCTCTATTGGAGAGTTCCTTTGACTTGCACCTCAAGCAAAGGGTGTCTTGTCAGATTGGTTGAACATTGAATCAGACACACCTTCCAAAGAACCATTATTTTGCACCAATTTTGAAGAAGCCAACAATGTTCTGAACGTGGGATCGGCTTGGGAGAGGTCATCAGCTTTGGGTGGTATAGGCTTCACCGCCCATGTGGAGGGATCCACTTTTACTACCCGCTCTCTGTTCTCAAATGTGATTTTGCCGGTCCCCAAATCATGAACTACTTGTGCAATTCGTAACCAAGGTCGTCCCAACAAAACTCGATAGGCAGTGGGTGTTTCAAGAATGTCCATCACCACAAATGTAATGACAAATTGTACCCCTGCTATCTTGACTGGAATGTCTTCGACAATCCCCTTTGGCCACACACATGATTGATTAGCCAGTTTGATGGTGAACTTGGCAGCTTTTAGGCCTTGTAGATTCCACTTTTCATACAAAGAAGTGTAGATAAGGTTGACACCCGATCTTCCATCTACAACAGAAGCTTCTTCTTCGAAGAGTTTGTGCTTGATAGGAAGAGCAACTGCCTCAGAAATCTCAACATGCTAGAGTCTCCAAGATGCCACCACCGAAAGCACCTGTACCAAAGAAAAATCAACAAAAGCAAAGATACAATCAGGTGATCAAGTGGAGTGATTTACCCGAAGAGGCTATAGCAACAGTGGATGAAGACATTCGGAACCATGTGGCGAATGTTAAAGAACCTCAACAGAAGATAACGAGCAAAGAAGCAGCACCAACCAGCAACAATATACAAGGCAAAAAGAAAGTTGCTGAATCGCATGCTCAAGGGTCATCCGACCAAGCTTTGACATCAGCTTCAAGAATGTCAGAAGCAATGCACAAGATATCACTCACCAATCATGCTAAGATCAACCTTTTGAAGGAAGAAACGAGTAAGGCACCAGTCCATGATATGCCAGAAAACTTCAAGAGTTATACCTTGGACGACGTGGTGATCATGATGCCGAAAGCACAACGGGAACCTGATGCAAATTAGAAAAAAGAAGAACAAGTCTACGAGGGACCGGCTCACACTCAACCGATGAATCTAGCAGAGCCAGGAGATAAAGAGAAAATTGTTCATGTGGGAGCACAACTCACGCCCTCACAATTCACCCAACTGCAGAAGTTACTGATGGAGTATAAAGACAGCTTTGTGTGGTCTTACAAAGATTTAAAAGGAATTCCATCGTCTGTAGTCCAACACACCATACCTTTGGTCGAAGGAGCAATGCCAAAGGTGAGCCGATATTAACGTTGCAACCCGAACTACACCGAGCTAATCGAGCAAGAGTTGCAGAAGTTGCTCGATGCCGATTTCATTTATGAATCGAGCACACAGATTGGGTGTCACCCATAGTCATTTTTCCCAAGAAGAATGGCAAAATGCAGATTTGTGTCAATCTGAAGGCACTTAACGCTGTGACACGGAAGGATCACTTTCCTTTACCGTTCACAGAAAGCGTCCTGGATCGAGTAGTTGGAGCGAAAGTCTACAGTTTTTTGGATGGCTTCAGTGGCTACAACCAAGTGAAGATTGCACCGGAGGATCAACACATGATTGCATTTGCTACTGAATGGGGTACATATGCCTACAAGGTCATGCCATTCGGTCTTTGTAATGCCCCTAGCTCTTTTCAGTGCATCATGCAAAAGGCATTCAAAGACTATTTATAGAAATTCCTAGAGATCTTCCTCGATGATCTTTGCGTGCACGGATTTAATGATGAACACTTATCTCAGTTGGAAAGAGTGCTTATACAATGCCACAAATTTCAAATATCATTGAACCCAGAGAAATGCCAATTTTGGGTCACACATACCCTAAACCGTGAGGCCATATTGTATCTAGACACGGGATCGCCACTGATTTGTCTAAGATACGTGTTATCATATATCTTCCACCCCCAGGAACGATTCGTGGAGTCTATGTATTTATGGGACATGCCAATTACTACCGAATCTTCATTCTATTCTTTGCAGATTTGGCACATCCTATCTACAAGTTGACAATTGATCCACATTGGACGGAGGAAGCCCTACGAGCTTTCCAAAAGCTGAAGGAAGCACTTATATCTGCACCAATCTTATGGCCTCCCAATTGGACAATTGAGTTTCATGTGCATACTGACGCATCAAAGAATGCTATAGGAGCAGTATTGACCCAGCCAAGCGAGTACAAGAAAGACTTTCCTATTCGCTTCGCCAGTCGACAACTGAACGATGCTGAAATCAACTATTCAACAATTGAGCGAGAAGCCTTGGCAATGATATTTGCGGTCAAGAAGTTTCGCCATTATCTTATGGCCACTCATTTTGCATTCTACACTGATCATCAACCTTTGCTCTACCTAGTCAACAAAACCTACAACACAGGGAGAATCCCTAGATGGTTACTCTTGTTGCTCGAGTCTGATTTTCGAATAGTGGTACGCAAAGGCAAGCAATATTATATGGCGGATCATGTATCAAGAATCAAATTGACACAGAAGGATCCCCAGCCTGATGATGAGTTACCGGATGCTGCTTTATTTTACGTGGATGTTGTACCCGATTGGGCCGCAGACATAGTTGAGTATTTGATGGACGGCCAACCAGATCGGTCACTATCCAAGGCGCAACAACAGAAGCTTGTACTTAAAACTCATCCATATCAGTTGATTGCCGACCAACTATATCGAAGAGGGGCGGATAATATCATTCGTCGTTGTATCCTGCTCCATGAGACAAGTCAGATCATGTCTCTCTCGCATGAAGCAATGGGAGGCGGACACTTCGCAGCAAATGTAACAGTACGCAAGATTCTACAATCTGGCTGTTGGTGGCCAACAATGCACAAGGATACTGAGGTATATATCAAGCAATGTGATGTATGTCAGAGAGCGCGTAGACCAACGAAGGCAAATTATGAGCCGTTACATCCTGTATTGGCTCAAGCACCATTTGAGAAGTGGGGACTTGATTACATCGGCCCTATTCACCCAGCCGCTCGCAGTACCCAAGCCCGATATATTATCGTGGCTACAGATTATCTCACAAAGTGGGTTGAAGCCAAAGCAGTTCGCATAGCAGATGCTAGGTCCACTGCAAAATTCCTTTACAAAAATATCATTGTATGCTTCGGATGCCCAGTGGAGATAGTTAGCGATCGGGGAACTCACTTTGTCAACGAGACCATCAAGGTCTTATTAGAAGAGTTCTTTGTGATCCATCGTTTCAGCACGCCTTACTACCCAAGAGGCAATGGCCAAGCCGAATCTTCTAATAAGATTTTGTGCGGCATTTTGACAAAGACAGTAGAAGCAAGTAGATCAGATTGGGAGCACAAGCTACACGCTGCTCTGTGGGCTTTCTGAACTGCATACAAAGGCAACACCGAGCAAATCTATTCCAACTGGTGTATGGCCAAGATGCAGTCATGCCGGTGGAATTTCTCGTTCCATCTCTTCGCATTGCCACAGTGCAACGATTAGATGATACAAGATCGCTCCACCTTCGTCACGAAGCGCTACACAAGTTGTGCGAAACACGCTTGTTAGCGGTCCATGCTCTTGCTGCAGAGAAAGCACGTCGCAAGGCCTGGCATGATCGTCATCTTTACAAGAAAGATATTCAAAAAGGAGATTTGGTTCTCATGTACAAGACAAAGGCGATCAAAGAAAAGCTGAAGTTCACTGGTGAAGGCCCTTATCACATCACCGACATCTTATCGCAAGGGGCAGTGACTTTAGAAACAATGGATGGGACACCGTTTGCTACGCCCATCAACGGTAGCCGGTTACACAAGTATTGGTTGCCACCAGCCTTTCCAAACACTTCTTGAAGAGCTTAGGATAGGCTCCTCATCATCAAATAAAGTTTCAGGTTTTACATAAGCAATCTTTATCCATGCTTTTCCTGACGCACTCCATCATTCGCAATTCGATAGCCTTCTTCCACAACAAGCACAGGCAGGTGTCGTGGGACCGTCACCTATTTAGGTGGGGGATGCTGTTGGGCACTTAGTGGGCCCCATCACATTACACTATACATGTAGAGCAATAAGTGCGAGGGCACTGGCTTCCTGCGTGTATAAGCCCAACCCAATGAGCACGCAATTTGGTTTTGTAGAACTTGTAGAATTAGGAATAAGTGATCAGGGGCCTAAAACTCTAAAATGACATTAGAGGCCCTAAGTCAAGTTGTTAATAAAAAAGCTAAAAGGGCCCAAATTAGAACTCACATGAATCATGTGAGTGCCCTTGTGCTTTCTCAAGGAACCATTAGATTCATTTTGTGTTAGTTTAGGAGGCTTGGATTAGGATCCTTGCCATTGTAATTAACCAATAGGAGAAAGGGACAAGGGCCTTTCCCATCCATAAAAAGGCACCCTTTGTACCATATTTCCATGTTCAATAGGAGGAGGAGATTATGCCCAAATGAGATTTGAACATCCTTGCTTCCTTCTCTCTCTCTCTCTCTCTCTCTCTCTCTCTCTCTCTCTCTCTCTCTCTCTCACGTTTTTGCATTTTATATTTGCTTTCCATTTGCGTCTTCTCTCTGCTTGCATGTTGTTAATGATTTCTAAGAGAGTAGAGAGGATAGGATGTAAGCACCTCCCCCATTGTAATATATTCTTCCTTCTCATGTTTGTGGTTAAAGTAGGGTGGATAGTTAGATGTGGTTAATCTAGGTGTGGTTAGCGTAGGATTTGCAAGCTAACTTCGCAAGGGAAGCACTATTCCCTTGGGAACGAATCTCTGCGTGACAGGTGAACCAAGGCCGCTACAGTGGTGGTGTTGGTGGATTGGATTTGTTATTTCCACTTATCTGTATGTTTCCAGAGAACGTGAAAAGGGAGAGTCACATTAGCTTGTAATTAATCCCCCTAGACTTCAGTGCCTTCAAGGGTTTTGTTCTCAAAAGGCATGTGAGGTACTTTATGGGAGGTGGAAGAGTGTTGGTCTACATTGTGAATTTGCTATCGATATTGGTGATGCAGCCTATTTTCTTCGGATGGGTGAGGATAGACAATGGGTGTCGAATCTTCACTTGGAGGTACATTATGCTGATGGGTTTTGCCGGGTGCAATTGTAGGGGTTTGGCGTTGGGTTTGTGCACGAGTCACAAGACCCATGCTGGATGAGTTTCGACTTCTACTTGCATGGAACAGACAAGAGCAACTGGTTTAGATCAGGAAGGACAATCCTTCACATTATGTTCAATGCCGCAATCTTCACAAGTTGGTGGAAAGCGAAGTTTATCTGGGCAGCAAATACTAGGATGTTCTCGTATTATTGGCAGTTGATGCATGGCAAATACAGCTTGGTTAGGATTATAAGGCTGGGCATTGTGGTCAACGACTTGAGCATTAAGATCATATGCATAATAAACAACTGTCTCAATGGTGTGCCTGGGTTGAGTAGTATCTTCCACATAATAAGTTGCTGGATCGATGGTATTGGGATCAAGATAGTGGACAACTTGTTGTGGAGCAGGTTGGTTAACGACAAATTGTTGACGTGGTTGGTATTGATTTGGTGCAATTGTTCGTGGTTGGTACACCTCTGGTCGTGGCATGGGTTGTTGTGGAGGGTAGGGGTGGTACGCTCGATACATGGGTTTGGGTGCTGATGGAAAATAAATTCTCAGTTGAGGGCATTCATTACCAGTGTGATGTTGTGAACAGATCGGACACCAGACATTCTCTCTTGTTGGAAAAGATTTATCAGCAATATTTTTCATGGCAGTTTGGAAATCAACAGTGAGTTTATCCATATGAGTTTGTTGAGCTTTCTGCTAGGTTTCCATTTGATGTAGAAGTTCAGAAGATTGGACGGTATTTTCATGCTTCGGGTGGTTAAGACGTCCAGGATTCTTAGATTTCTTTTCACGATTATCAAAGTCGTCATCAAAACCCTCGTCTTCTTCATGAATGGCATCAGTCATTACGTCCTTAAGTTGATCATAAAGGTCAACTGGTTTCAGTTCTCGGTGGATATTTTTAAGAAGTCCAACCAGAAACAGTTTGATGGCCATTCTTCGGTATTTGAGGGTATTTTTATATCAAACTCTTGCATGAGATTTTTTTCATTTAAAACTTCTAGGGAATGTAACCCAACATGGCCAAACCTTCGATGCCAAACTTTTGGATCAGAACACTTATTGTCATATGCCATCATACCAGTATGAGGATTTTTTGAGCACAACTTGAACAAATTTCCTTCTTGCAGTCCTTTGGCTACAATTTTTCCCTTTGTATCATCGACAATACAAGAATTAATGTCAAATTGTATCTTCAAGCCAAGGTCTATGATGTAGTGTCCTCCTTTTGACAATAATTGCACTTACTTTTCTTTATGTAAGACGGTTTACTTTTATCTTTAGATTCATCTTGAAACTCTTTTGAAGCTGGTTAGTGCCATGGAACTTTTTATTTTATTTTATTTTTTTTGGCACCTAAGTAGAGTGCTATGGGTGTCTCACCAGACATACCCATGTTTTTTCTTCACACTTCTTCTTGCAACAACGATGAAGTTATGTTCTACAAGGTTAATCATGCTTGTGTTTCCAATGACACAACAAGATTTTCATACGTCTCAGGAAGACTCCCTAAGAGCATCATCACAACATCTGTGTCTTGTATTGTAGATCCCACAACGGCCAAATGTCCTATAAGGACTTAAAATTATTCAATGGTCGACCATGCTTACTGAATCAGACATCCTCATTTGAAAGAACTTCTTTCTTAAGAAGAGTCTTGTCTTGACATCTTGAGACTCAAAAGTCTCGACTAAGATGTCCCAAGCCTCTTTAGAGGTCTTGGCAATGGCTTACATGGATAATCACATTATCCTTTAAATTGAGAATAATGGAGGCTAATGCCCGCCCATCTCGGATTTCTCCACTTGCTAAGTATTTCTTCTAACCCTGTGGTAGGTTTTCATTTGGCCCCTTCCACAAATTTGACTATATCTTTCTCTAACGAAAGCATTCGCATTTTAGGTTTGCACAAACGATAACGAAAACCATCGAACCTTTCAATTAGGTGATGGGTTTTTGTTAAAGATGTTGCCTGCCATCACTTAGTGTGGCTTTTGAGCGCTAACCAACTCAATGAAGTGTTAATATTTTGTGAGGAGGGTTGTTACTCCAATGGTCAACTAGCAAGTAAAATTTATTTACAATGCATTCTACATTGCCTTTTGGAAACACTTTTCAGTTTGAAATTGCGAATTCAGATTCACAATTCACACCATTTATGTATTAATAACAGATCTTCAAAATCAATCTTCAAAGGCTTAAATTTCAAGTATGTCTAACAAAAGATTCAATTTTCAAAGTAAATAACTTTTGTGTTAAATGCAACTTGGAAGGTGCTTCAAACTTCAAAGCAAACTTTGAGTGAAAGTTACAAATTTAGCAAACATGCTATAGCTTCTTCCACTAACAAAGCTTTCAAGTTATAATGTTTTCTTTTGAAAAACAGGTTGGAACTTGCTTTTTAAAGCACAAATATGAAAACTTCACTGAAACTTTCAGATTTTTGTTTCAACAGATCTGTTGAATGCAAAAGCACACTTAGAATATGCTTTTAGTCTCTCAGTGTTGGATCTTGGAGCTGTCAGCCTCTCTCCTCTGAAACGAATTTGTGCACCTGACTCGTGACTCTTTAGTCCTGCGTTTTGTGAGCGAGATGTCTCTTGTGACAGATGCAAGATTGTTTGCATTGCTGAAGGTTAAGCTGTTACAGCACATAGTTCTCTTGCTGGCTGATCGCTGGTGTTAGGCTCTTAGGCATGTGGAATCATATAAGTTGGCGGACTGCTTCATCTGCAGTTTGACAGTCTCACTCATCACTGCCTTGATCTTAATAGACTTTCGATCATAGTGAATGACGGAGACCTGTAGTGATCAATGAATGAGCCTTCCCTCCTGAGAATTTGGTTTGCAAGAGGCGTTGATCTCAGCTAAGCCATGCGCTGTGGCTGAACGCGTAGAATGATAATCAGCGACTGTCTGATAGAATACGACATCGAAAGACAGAATGCGACGACCTTGGGCTGGAAGGAAACCATCGATTGCCTTATGCCAGCAGCCAATGCATTACTGCATCAACAATCAGCGTTTGCTGGTTGTTAGGCTCATCGTAGCATGTCTTCGCTGTCTGTCATTACGGAAACTGCACTACCTCCCACATCACGTAGAGTAAGATTCTCTCTCCTCTGACCTCGCTCTCAGGCCATATTACAAAGTGAGAGAGAGAGAGAGCGAGAGAAATAACTGAGAGAGAGAGAGAACGAAAGACCTGTATTGAAAGTTAGAATGAGCAAGTGATAGTGAAAGAGAAAGAGAAAGAGAAGTGTGTGTGTGCGTGCGCGCGCGAGAGAGAGAGACATACTTATTATGGAAGGAGCTGGGCAAAGGCCTTTTGCTGCGTAAGGATTTTTAAAAAAATTTTAGGCATAGCAATGCTCGGAGGGGTCAAGCCTAAAAATTAAATCAACTAAAAATTAAACAATAAAATCGTATTGACAGGATCGAGCCTAAAAATTAAACCAACTAAAAATTAAACCAATAAAATTAATTAAACCAACTAAAAATTGAACCAATAAAAACGTATTAGCACATGAGGGGAGTGACGCTCGCTCCCGTGCCTATGTGACAACGCGATATGGTGCCCAGGCACAAACACAAGAATATATTGAGCAGTTTTTGTAATATGTACAAAATTTGCTCAGTCCATAAGAAACAAAATCTGCTCAGTTCATAAGAAACTTATGGGACAAAGCTGAGCTTTGCAGAATGTGTGTGGCAAGGGGCAGATGATGGGGACACGCGGCTGTAATGCATTGGGGCGGGCGTCATCGTATCGGGTCCCAAGCAAGTGGCTTGTTCTCGGCGGTCCCAAGAAGTGGCTTGTTCGGAGGGACTAATCTGGCTTTGGATTATGTCAGCCGAAGCTTCGAAGGATTGCATTGATTTGAAAGTTACAAATAGTGGAGCTGCTGAGACTTTAGTGTTCAAGAGTGTTGGGTTGTTTCTGAATTTATGAGATTGCCACTGCGATTAGAAGCTGAAAGGTGGATGATCTGTTGAGAAAGAGCCTACAACCGCTATTTCTGTCTACACTCTTTGAACTATGTCTGTCTGTCTGAATCCTGGACAAGGATAATTTGCTACCTTGTCTGGACTCGATTGGAGCTAGACTTTTAAAAAATCAGCGTCTGATGTGAGGCAGTTGAAATAAGTTGTCCGAGAATTCAACATTATCTGGCAGCTTCTTCGGAGGGACTCTTTCAAACCAGCAGGTCCTTTTACTTCTCTGAGGCTTCCACTTTCATTAGTATAAGCTCTGGATCTGGAGGTAAGCTGTGACTAGCAGTAGTATTTTGGTATAAAGTGGATATGTAGTATTGTACCGATTTGAATTATTCATTCAGACCATTGCTTCTTGGATGTCCTCTTATGCAGCGCGGTCTGATTTCGATAAGAATTTTGTGTGATCTTGTGAATTCTACTTACTAACACTGATGATGAAGTTTAATTGATTTGTTGTTGGATTTTGAAATGAAAAATTAGAGTGTGAAAACTGAAGAAACCACCCTTCCGCAAGCCCAATTTATTGCTAGTTAGTTACAACTTCCTACTTTCTGCATGCCTTACATATTCCTTTTTGTTCATTACTGCAGGATATGGCACAAGTCAAAAAGGGTAAGGCCATCCAAGATAATCAAACAGGGGACACTGAAAATCCAGGAGCTAGCTCTCACTTCTCTAACATGACTCAGGAATGTGCTCATGACACTATTGTGCATATTGAAACCGGACCAAACGCAGCTAACAGAGGATCTCTAGTCCCCACATCATCATCAACAATGGATAATGGTGTAGCACGAGACTCCAGCTTCCAAGAGAAAACTGAGGAAATTCAAAACCCTGTTTTAGTAGTCGCAATGGGTATACTGGCATTGATGATGCAAATTTTCTCTTTCACGAACTTGCCGCAGCAATTTATTTTCCACAATGTGATCGTAAGTGCAACTAGTGTGAGTATGGTTTTTTCTTTGTCAGTGGTAGTCGACATTTTGCGTGGTGTGCCTGCATCTTCCCTGATACCTTCTATATACGTGTCACTACTCGGTCTCTTCACAAGTTTTTTCACACATATAACAGCCCTCAGTCTTCCCCATTTTTTTCTGATAATTTGGATTTATATGTTAGTTTGCTTGTCCATCTTTGTACATTTTATCTTGTTCAAGATCGTGAAGGTCCAGCTCAATTCACCTTCACTGGCTGGCTGAGTGACTCTCTTGCTTATATTACTCTATACATACATTGTGAAAGACTTCCTATGATTTAGATTTGAGGTGGAAATGGGTAAATGTGCACTTTCCAAGTGAATCTTGAAAGTCGTACAAAGAAAATAAAAACTCTGAATAAATAAAAGTGATTCATATTTGTAATGCAAACAAGCAAGGAAAAACATAGTGTCTAAAGAAGGGGATGTATATTTGTCAAGAGGAGACTGGAAGAAGGGAACAAGTAAGACAATCAATGATAGATTTCATCAAGCTTTTGCCAAAGTGTAAGAATATGTACTTACTTGAGTAGATTGTGAAATGATTCTGAGCTAATAAATGAGAGCAATCCAAAGGTCAATATAAAATTGAGGCTTTGAAATAAGTCTTTAAATTTCAAAATATTTCCTTCAAATTGCAATAGTAAGAATATCCCTTTTGAAAAAATGAGAATATTTTGCTACAATTCTACAATATGGTTATAGATTCACCATTGAAATAAGACAATAAAAAAAAGAGATTCAATAAATGTCCTTGGATGAAAAGTACTCTTCTTGTAAAAACCAATACTATTATCTTATAGATACCAAAGAAAACAAAAATATTGTCAATCGAGACGATTGATTGTGTAGATGATGTTTTTGATAAAGAAAAAAGTTTTTTGGCATACTAGTGATGATGATTGAATGTTTGAAAAAAAGAATGAAAGTGTTGATTGGATTTGAATGAGTGTGAATCTACTATTGTGTCAAAATTTCTAGTAGACAATGATATATATCAAAAAGTGTTTGTGTTGATAAAGCGTAAGAATGTTTGTTGGGAATAGATGATCTCTTGGAGTGTAACAAAAAATCCTTGTTCATTTTCAAGATTATGTCAATGATTCCATCTGTGAGGCCCAAGTATTTTCAAGATTCTATCCATGAGACCTATTTATTTCGAGGGCTCAAAATCATAGCCAATCAAATTTGTAGAAAAAAAAAGTGGTACTATTATTATGCCCTAGGTAATGGGAGTGGGTGGATCATGGGGATGTGTGGTTATCCCCAAGGTATCAAGGTACAATGTGTCCTTGTGTTATTTCTCATTAACAAAGTTTGTTTTGGGTCGATCACCTTGTAAAATCATCTTGTGTTACACTTTTTTTTTTCTATATTTGATCTTGAAGATGTATACCAAAGATCAAGCAAGAAATGCTTGAGCTGATGCTAGATCTCTATTCTTTTTTGGATTTGAAATAAGGTGTGTCCTAAGGAGTAACATAGAAGACAACAAATGTCAAAGTATGATATTTGTCGGTGATACGCTCTTGAGACATAAGTTTAGTTCAAAACAAACAAATACACGTAGTGGCGCTATTACAACAAAGAAAGTACCTGCATCAAATGATACCAATTGTAGCATATGTGATGCATTAAGACATTAAGTTGCCAAAAGGCACAACTAAATATGTCAAAATAGTTCATAGACTTGTAAGTTTAGAAATGAAGTTACAATCGACTGGGAAGGAATATGAGTAAACACTTTAGCTGAGTATGGGAATCTTGATCTAGGAAAGTCTTATTGTTCAGGCCATGTATGCAAACACGCCTCCATAGAAACTTGCTATAGATCTTGTATCATCCTTGGCCCAAGCTAGTGAATAGGATGCTTATGCCTTGACAACTAGCTCATCTATTGATAACACTTAACTTCAATTTGTGGGTACAATTTGCATTATGTGGCAATGAGAAACATAACTAAGCTAGTAACAAGTTTCTTTAAGATGTTAAATTTGTATGACTAAGCAGATAACATTTCAATAGTTTTTTTACATGATCTCAAGAATAGTCCAAGTATAGTATTTGTTGGTAGAGAGCTTATGAAGATGCATCCAACAAACTAATGTCTACACTTGAAAGTATAATGTCTAAAATATCATTTCATCTTTCAAGCATGTAATTTCAATCTATTTGTACCAAAATAGAAGACATGCAAGATTCGAAATTGTCAAGATTTTTGAAAACTGAATGCCACAACCAAGAAAGACCATCATCCGTTGCCATTTATCAATTTGATTTTGAATCAAGTTGTAGGTTCATGCACGATACAACTTCTTGGAAAAATTTTCAAGTTATAATCAAGTCTTTATTTGAGAAGAAGATCAGCCAAAACTACATTTACAAGTGATTGGGGGACTTATGCATATCGACAAATGCCTTTTGGTTTGTGCAATGCACTAGCCACTTTCCAAAGAATGATCACAATATTTACAAAAATATGTATATAGATGGAACTTAGAAGTTGCTAAATTAATTGCAAGTTTTTTGAAGGATGTCATGCCTTGTCGTCAAAGTATTAATCATGAAACAGTGGCATAGGCAATCTATGAAGGCAAAATTTTCAAGATCAAACTTGCTAGATTTAGGAAAATATTAGTTGGTCAGTATACATAAGCAAAAATATCTAGAGTATACAAATAGATACAAATTGATGAAGCACTTAATCAAAGATAACAAATTGCATTGGAAAACCTTGATTATAGTTTTTGTATTTGAATGACACCCTTGTACTTTGTATTCATATTGAATATAACTATACTTGTTGATGCTGATTCGATGTCTTGAAAAAATATCTATATTCAAGACTTGCTATGAAGTTCATTTTCAATGATAAAAATCAGTACACCTAGCCTTGAATTTATATGTTTATGAGGTCATTGCACATTTGAGAAGGGAGATATTTAATACCTTGAATACAAAACATTTTGTGAAATATCAAATATATTTGACTATATTCCTATAATATGATGACTTATGCCAAATGAAAGACTCATAATGAAGAAATATATAAAAAATACTATTCTATTTGATATATATTATTGAAGGGCAACATTATTCAACATGTGAAGGCTCAATTATAAATCAAATGAAAGGAAGGACTCAAATGAAAGACAAGTTATGTATTGAACAAATAAATTTTAAAGACTAATTGAAACGACACATTCTTTATAAACTAGACGGACTCAAATAATGGACATTTGGAACCAGTCATATTATTTGTGACTCTTTCCACAGTCATGAATTTCCATGTGTAATCACCTTATTAGTTTATGGTGACATGATGGAGATACAACATGTCATTATCATATTGGATTAGATTAAATGAGCACCTAACAAAGAGAATGACACATTGTATTCTTTGAGAATGCGTCTGTTTATGTGATTCCACTATATGTACTTCAAAGATTAATATAAGAATCAAAAGTGTCACATCTTGATTTACAAGTGTCTACATTTCTCACTCAGCTTGAAGCTGTATATTCACTAAGATTGTGGAGTTTGTCGATGTTGACTCATCCATAGTAAATGCATTGGTCCTTCGTGGATCGAATGCATCTCATGACTCTGATAAGAGCCTTCCAATGGTTTATACAAAGATTAGACATGAATTGACTTAGGGAGCTTATTGCAAAAGCAATATCAGGTTTAGTATAGACCATTGCATACATGAGAGTACAGTCTAAGATAGACTAGTATGAGTAATCTCTCATATGCTCCTTCTCCTCCTTTGTCTGAGGACACTAGTCCTTCGACAATTTTAGGCATTAGAGAAATTACAAAATTCAAAATGGCCCTTTGTAAAGATACCTCTATTTTTCTCCTTTAATTTTGACCACCACTTGGCCCAATCAAAATGCACACATTTCAAATCTACATAACGTAGCTCAAATAAATTGGAAAATAAATTTATATATAGCAAATCATGAAATTGCCATGTATCCCATTAGTTGGCTCTTCCTGCCCAATATGTGCTAATCTATCTGACGTCAATACCTCAGGTTACATTTGTTCAAATGTGTTGGTTAGTATAATGAGATTTGGTAAACGGACTACTTAAAGTTACAAAATTATAGTATGCACAGTAACCTGATGTTGTTACTATGATTTTTTCATGAGGTTAAATGTGATATGGAATATTGAATTGAATATCAAATATGAGAGACTTTTAGAATCTCGAGAAATTTAAGATTCTAAGAGAAATTGAGTGGCAAGTCAGATAATCCATTTATAGAACCATCTATGTTTTGCAATTGGATTTGGGTCTTGCAAGTGAAAGCAGATTGAAGGTGTTCCATACATGAATCTAGTAATTTGGATTTTTTTTGTGGCATTATAGAGTGTTTCTTTATAATAACTGTGACAACCAAGAGAATTTCTAACCTATAAAAGAATTAAGTTCTTTTTATCGATTCTGAAATAGATATTGGATATCTAGGACAATATGTATTTGGTTTTGTTGAGATCCATGTTCTTTTTGGGAAAGTAAATACATTTGAGGCATTTCAACTGTACTTGAATGATAAATTTTGTCTCATCCATGCCGGGGTACAATGCTGAGTGGTATTCTTGAGTAACGCTCAAGGGGCATGAGGGATTTCAATGGTTATAAATATCTCCTGGAATTGGTTGTGATTCTGATCCTATATCTTGGTATAAGATAGCCAAATAGTCTTTTTGACTTTTTGGGTAAACAGGGCTAAAGCAAAGGATTCTTGGAGGAAAAGTTGATGGTATGGGACATCAGTGATTTCGAAGAGAATTTCTTGGATAATAATGATCTATAGACGAATGGTTAGTGATTACGGTAATGGTAATACTAACAGAAAAATCCATTGGCTATTTTTTAGGGTATTTTGAGAAATTATGAGATATAGATCCCGATCCCAAATGGTATCTCATTATTTATAAAATTTGGAGGCCCTTAAATCTATTTCCCTATTATTTAAAAAAAAAAAATTTAAATACGAGACAATTGGATTGAGATTCATATAATTTTTTTCAGTGTAGAACTATGTTCTGAAGGACCAATTATAGTTATATGAAATAGTACTTCCATACAATGGCGAATATTTAGAATCAATTAATGTTTTCAATTGATTTAGTTGGAAACTTGTCTACATTAAAATTACCTGAGGCGATGACTGTTGGATTTCAATGCTCAGCCTCCAATTCATTCAATAATGGGCATCCTAAAAATTGTATATACTTATACCAGAAAACCAAAAAAAAGTGACTCGAATTTTTTATAGCAGAAATTTGACTCGTATTTTTTAGAATTTTTGATACCGTATCGCCTTAAAAAATTCGTAATTTTTTGAGTCATTGAATTTTTGAGTCATTGTATATTTTTTGAGTCATTGTAATTTATCGAGTCATTGTCAGACCTATAAAATCAAAAACAGGAGAAAAATCAATTCATGTATGTATCCGACTCCATCGATATCGAAGTCATCAAAGTCATAGACTTCATCAACTTCAACTTCTCTCTTGTATATATCTGACTCCATCGACATTAGAGTCATCGACTTCAACCTCTCTCATGTATATACCCGACATCGAAGTGCTCAACATCAAAGTACTCAACACCGAAGTACCTCGACATCGAAGTATCCAACTTATTCCATTCCGTTGTTCATAAACTCCATCGACAACTCGACTTCGTTGACTTGCCCGACTTCATCGACATTCTCTCATCAATAAAAGTTGATCCAAGTACTGTCAGAAAACTTTATGGCAGTTCACCGACTTGTACATAGGCGGTTACCAACTACAAGGTAGTTATAATCAATTAAGTAGGTAGAAAAGCACTAACCTAAAAGACTTGAAAATATCTTGTAAATAATATCTTTCAGTTAGTTATCTATAGACGAGATAGTTGATTAGAGAAGAGAGACGATAGCTAAAAATATTTGCGCCTCACTGAATTGCGCTTAGCTTCATGCCATGTACTTCCAATCAATCAATTAGAGAACATTTTTCCCCCTTCTGATTTGTTCTATTAAGCATGACTACTAATAGATTTCGATGCTTCTACTGGAAGAACTTCTTCACTCTCAGAATGTCACATAGATAGTGTTTCGAGTCATCTCAACACTTTAAAAAATCTTATGGAGAAAATGACTGCAACTGGCTCAGTCATCGAAGATTTTGATGTTGTTATGACTCTATTATCAAGTCTATCTAAAGCTTACAAAAATTGGGTCATGGCAATTTCAACCCAAGAACATCTCACTCTTTCAAGAGTAATTTTGATGTTTCTACAAGAGGAGATAAGATGAACTGCATCCTCCTCCGCAACTCAGGATCAGATCCTCAAGCTCTATATTCAAAACAAAATTAGAAGTTCAGATCCAATGGATCTACACATTCAGATTATCTTGAAAAAAGGAGCAATATGCAACAGCCTATATCAAACACAACATCAACTTCAAAGCCTTCATCATTCCAGCCAAGACAAAATCTATTCTATAAGTACTGTAAGAGGAGTGGTCACCTTATGAAGGATTGCAGAATGTTGCAATACAACAATGAAAAGAAGCAGCAATTCCAACAACAAGCAAATGTTGCTACTACTAGTCACTTGATCCAGCAACAAGAGGAAGATGAAATTGTCTTCTTCACCAAAGTTGAAGAACAATAGGATATTGATTCATGGTATCTAGATTCGGGAGCAACTCAACAAATGACTCACCATCGAGACTGGTTCCAAGACTACAAGCTATTCACCCACTCTCGAGTTGTGCAACTTGGAGACAACTCATCTCATACTATCGCGGGTGAAGGAACAATCAAATTCAAATTTTTGAAAGGTGAAATAAAGTTGTTGTCCAATGTTCTTCATGTTCCAAATCTGACCAAAAATCTGCTCTCAGTTTGTAGAATCATAGATTTTGGTCGAAAGGTCAAATTTGATACAGAGGGCTGCACTATTCTTGACAAGTCCAAAAAAGTTTTAGCTTTTGGTAGAAGGTGTGGCTACCTTTACAATCTCAATCACTCTTATTTTACAAACTGTCAAGCTCTTTATACTTCAACTTTTGAATAGACTGATATGCCTTGGCATTTCAAACTTAGCAAATCTACTTCTTCTTGTGAAAGCTATATTATCAACAAACATGCTAGAAGTCCATCCATTTCTGATTCAGTTCATTCTTCTAAACATTTGCAAGATCTTGTACATAGTGACATTTGTGGCCCTATGCAGACTGCTTCCATAGGGGGAGCCATTTATTTGCTAACTTTTATTGATGATTTCTCTCGAAGAACTGTCACCTACTTCTTGAAGAACAAATAAGGAACCATGCACTGTTTCAGAGGCAATGTCAACTCCTGATGGTAATCAAGCAGCAGATTACTTCACGAGAGTCGATGCATTTCTAAATGAGAATGGTTTTATTCCAAACTCGACAAACTCAAATATTTATTTCAAGTCTGTATCAGATTCCTTCATAATCATCACTCTTTATGTAGATGATATGTTACTGTTTAGTACCAATCTGAATTTATTGAATGATTCAAAATGCATGTTATTAAAAAGGCACCATCTCAGATTTAACGACATGCTAAATCTGAGGATCCAAGTTTTTCAGGATCCACATTAAGGAGGAGTGTTGGATTTCAATGCTCAATCTCAAATCCATTCAATAATGTGCATCCTGAAAATTGTATATACTTATACCAGAAAACCAAAAAAAGGTGACTCAAATTTTTTATAGCAGAAGATTGACTCATATTTTTCAAATTTTTTTGATACCGTATCGACTCAAAAAATCCGTAATTTTTTGAGTCATTGAATTTTTGAGTCATTGTATATTTTTTGAGTCATGGTAATTTCTATAAAATCAAAAATAGGAGAAAAAATCAATTCATGTATATATCCAACTCCATCAACGTCGAAGTCTTCGGCTTCAACTTCTCTCATGTATATATCCAACTCTGTTGACATCGAAGTCATCGACTTCAACCTCTCTCATGTATATACCCGACATCGAAGTGCCCGACATCGAAGTACTCGACATCGAAGTACCCGACTTACTCCATTCCATTGTCATCAACTCCATCGACAACTCGACTTCGTCGACTTGCCTGACTTCATTGACATTCTCTCATCAATAAAAGTCGATCCAAATACTGTCAGAAAACTTTATGGCAATTCAGCGACTTGTACATAGGCAGTTACCAACTACAAGGCGAATTATGTATAAAAGCACTGACCTGAAAGACTTGAAAATACCTTGTAAATAATATCTTTCAGCTAGTTATCTATAAAAGAGATAGTTGATTAGAGAAGAGAGACGGTAGCTGAAAATATCATTGAATTATGCTAAGCTTTACACGCATGTACTCAATTTTCCCGATCAATCAAGCATACATTTTTCCAACTTTTGATTTGTTCTATTGAGCATGACTATTATTCATTCATCTTGATCATTTTGCTGGTAACTACTGCACTTCCGATCCTCAACCACGTCCGTTCTCTACTTCCGCTGCTAACCCACAATGATCAGATCATTTGATATCAGAGCTGCTATTATCATAGTGCTCTACCAATCCGATATCATTTCTGCTAACCTCTTATTTTCCAACAATGACACCCCAAGAAAAGAGAAGATTGCGACTACAAGCCTTATGCTTCTCATTGATTAGTGGCATTTTATATCTAAAAGGAGTGGAAGGCCTATATCGACATTGCGTAATTCCAAATGAGGCCATGTTCATATTAGAAGACTGTCTTGACTCCGCTTGTGGAGGACACTTTGCCGAACAACTAACAACCCAAAAAGTATTAAGGGCTGGCTACTCGTGGCCCATGGTATGTAAAAATTCTTATACCTATGCGAAGAACTGTGATATTTGCCAACGAGTAGAACCAAATGTAAACATGACACAAGCTTTGATTCCGATACAAGCACAACTACCTTTTGAATAAAGGGGGCCAGAATCTATTGGACCAATATAACCTGCATCCTCTAGATGAAAGCATTACATTATAGTTGCTACTGATCACTTCACAAAGTGGGCAGAAGCAAGGGCCGTCGCCAAAGACAACGCAAAAGAAACTGTATGGTTTCTATTAGAACAATTCATAGGGACATTTGGAGCCCCAAAAGAACTGGTGTTAGATAGAGGGACACATTTTCTAAACAAGACCATCAAGGCACTAATAGACTAGTTACTAATCAAGCATAGAAAGAGTGCACCTTATCACCCACATGCCAACGGACAAGCTAAAGGTACCAATAAACATATATTAGCCATTCTCAGAAAAGTGGTTTTTGACAATCGTTGGGACTGGGACAAGAAATTGTATGCAGCCTTATGGGTCTACAACATTACTCACAAGACAAGTACTAATCATACACCATTCTTCCTAGTATATGGTCAAGAATGTGTTTAGCCAATAGAAATCAAACTCCCCACACTACGATTTGAAATGGCCCATGATCTAGGAGAGAAAGAATCTCTACAACAAAGGCTGAACATGCTACAAGAGCTAGATGAATACAGATTGATTTCCCTAATCCACCAGAAAACCTTTAAAAAAAAGATAAAGATTGTTCATGATAGAAATATTCTGAACTATACATTCAAGATTGGACATCTAGTATTGCACTATGATAGTCAGAATTGAATGGGAAACCGTTCGACAAACTTGTCAACATCAACAAGCTAAAGACCTATAATATGTGAAGGAAAGGAGCCTTCTTGTACCGTGTAAGATAGTTTTATTTTTCTCTTAACTCTTAGTACATATTTTTGTATAGCAATAATGTAAACAGATTGTAACTTCTCCCCCTCCATGAGAAATAGTTGATAGAATGGGTCAAGAGCACAACAACTCTTCCTCACAACAGCAATGTCTATGACGTCAAGACAGAGGGCAAGAGATACTCCATCCCTTGACACAGTTGATGAATCAGCATGTGCGAAGTTTTACTTGGGACAAAATAGTTGCTGACTTGCAGATTCAATCTAAAGAGCTATGGCAATGGGATAGTGCCAACGACGTGTCTTACCTAATCTTTCTGTGGCCAAAGATTAGTCAGATGCATTATAGTGGACTGTGAATATGAGGAGCCTTGTTGTAGTGGGTTTCTTTCCTTGCCTAAACTGAATCCAAGATCTAGTCAATTTAGCATCAAAGACACGGAGTTAGTTGTCACGCTAAGTTCGTTCCCATGAGAGCGATAGTATAGTTCAGATTTCAACATGAATGGAAGATCCAAATCCAACACTAACATCCATTAACCCCAATTATTAACACTACATCCATTAACACTACGATCCATTAACACTACACATCCATAACAAAGATAGCTTACCCTTTCTCTCTCTTCCTTTCTCTCTCATAAAAAGTATAATAACACACAATCCCAATAACAATAAGATCCAACAATTAGCAAACCCAAAGAAAGCATGAGAGATGGAGAAGGAAAGAAGAAGACATTCATCAATCCATTTATGAAGAGAACCAATCTGCTTCATTGAAATGAGAAAATGAACATGTGGAGCAACTCGAGTTGGTCCCTTCTTATAGTAGAGAGGAGGACCCTGGCCTCTGAATCCTATTGGTCCATTCTTGCCTCTCTTTTTATTCAAATTTAAAAAAGTGTGGGAACCATCAAAATTGGAGGGAAACCCAACTTTATTCACTAACTTGACATTTAGGCCCTGCGACATTAAAAGTCCCACAAAAAGGCCTAAAGTCCTTTTATTGACTTGTAACTAATCAAAGAACTATGTGGTCATTGGGTTGGACTTACACACACAGGGTGCCAAATCCCTTTTACTTATTAACTAGGGTTAGGGTGGCCTTGGGGTCTGCAAACTCTTCAATAGTATCCCCCACCAAAACTGGTGGCGGTCCCACGACACCTGCAATATGCAGTTATTGGGGACTTTTATTGGCTTCGCGTTGAATCTTGATTAAATGGTACTGCACCTTCTCCATAAAGTCGAGGTGTGCTTATTAAAATCCAAATTATGTGGCAAAAAACAACGGTGGGCTCCGGAAATCCACTTGGAAGTTGTCCATGATGCGAAGCGTGATTCCCAAGAGCCTCCCATCATTGCTACACGAAAGTATAAATGAGCAACCGGTAGCTGATCTTTGATTTGCTCTTAGGCCATCGGCTTATTTGGATCGAATGCCAGAGGAGGGAGGCAATCGTCCCATCTGGTTGCCACTAACGCCAACAAAGTTAGATCTTTAGCAAACATTGTTGATTGTGGCATCGTTGGATCTGGAGAGTGGACATATTCTCTCTGATAGGCTTGTAAAGCGCAGTGGAAATCCATTGAGATTGTCCAGCTATAGGACTGATGGATGATTGGCCAATTGGGCGTATGGATAGTGATCTTGTCCAAAGCCAGTCCCAAATCTTTCCATTTATTTCTTCACAACATTGGCACATAATAGGGATCTACTCGCAATTGGTGAGGGCTGGCGACGTAACTCCTAATTGATTCCGGAGTTTTCTCAAAATTCATGATTCTCCATGTCGGCTGCTCTCCTAATGTAGGTATTTTGTCCAACTAACCACATTTGGGATTTTGCTTACCACGTCATGCCCTTTGGGTTGACTAATGCCCTTGGAACCTATCAGAGGTTTATAAACAATCACTTCGAGGATATCTTAGACGAAAACCTCAAAATTTTTATAGATGATCTCTGTGGGGCAACCACTGTCATAGAACATCTCACCATGCTAGAGAAGTGTTTTCAGAAGTGCGCAACAACCTGTACAGCTTTGAATGCTAAGAATTGCCTATTCGAAGTTCCTTACGGGGTACTATTAGGACATGTCATTAGCAAGTATGGCATGGCAACTGATCCAGAAAAAATAGCTATGCTCCTAGCCACGATGGCACCAACTACGGTGTCCCAACTTCAGACCTTCTTAGGCTCGAGCGGTTATTACAAAAGATATGTGATGGCCTATGCCATGCGTACTTACCAGATGACTGGCTTATTGAAAACCAACGTGGAGTGGACCTGGGACGAGGCATGTGAAAAGACTTTTCAGGAAACACGTGCGTAAACTGTTGTCTGGACCAGATTTGGGACAGAAAATATCGCCCTATTATTTTTATAGGGAGAAAACTGAACAAAGCCGAATTTAATTATAGTAAGGCTGAGAAAATTTGTTTGGGGATAGCTTACGCTGCCGCCAAACTAAGGCATTACCTATAACATCGGAAAGTGACTTTCTTTACCAAGAGTACTGCAGTCACCTTGATGATGAATAAACTGGAATCTCTTGAGCGCTTAATGAAGTGGATAATCTCCCTTCAGGAGTTTGACTACACCCTCCAAAGCAAGCCGCCTAAACTGCAGAGGTTAAACGATTGTATTTGCGAGCTGGGAGGGGTTACTGAAACAGACGATGAGTGGGAGACTGATGACTTAAGAGAACTTTTGAGGGTAGACGTTGACACAATTCCTGAGTGATATACAACTTTCGCAACCTACCTATCCACACTAGAGACACCCAGCAGTATGACGACTCTAGAAAAATGAAAGCTACGTCTACAAGCCCTAAAGTCCGCCTTAATAGGGGGCACATTGTACAGACGAGGTGTAGAAGGGTTGTATCAAAGATGCGTCACTCCTAAAGAAGCCAAATTTATACTAGAGGAGTGTCATAATTCTGCCTGTGGGGGCCACTTTACCGGCCAACTCACAGGGCAAAAAATTCTGAGGGCGGGTTATTGGTGGCCGACACTATTCCAAGATGCTCATCTACATGCCCGGAACTGCGATGCCTGTCAACGAGTTGACAAGACGGATAACAGGGTGCGATCATTAGTTCCAATATAGGCCTATCTCCCCTTTGAAAAATGGAGTATGACTTCATTGGCCCAATACACCCAGCTTCATATAGCCGAAAACATTATATCATAGTGGCCACGACTATTTCACAAAGTGGGCTGAGGCACGGGCTGTGGCCAAAGACAATGCAAAAGAAACTGCCTGGTTTACTAGAACACGTGATAGGCCGGTTCGGTACACCCAGAGAACTCATCTCTGACAGGGGTTCCCATTTCCTAAACAAAACTATCAAGGCTTTGACCGATCAGTTGACGATCAAGCACCGGAAAAGCACACCCTACCACCCGCAAGACAACGGTCAGGCTGAAAGCATGAACAAACAACTGGTAGGAATCCTAAGGAAAACCGTATCAGATCGACAGAGGGATTGGGACAAAAAACTGTACTCGGCATTGTGGGCATATAATGCCACCTATAAGACCAGTACCAACAACACGCCCTTTTTTCTAGTGTATGGCCAAGGATGTGTACTGCCAATAGAAATAGAGCTCCCATCCTTGCGGTTTGCCATGAAGCACGACCTAGGAGAGAAAGAATCAATACAACATCGACTGGACACTTTACAAGACCTGAACGAGCACCGGATAGCTGCTTTAAATCACCAAGAAACCCACAAAAGACGCATGAAGGAGATTCATGATAGGAACATGCGCGATTACCAGTTCAGACAAGGGTAGTTAGTGTTGTTCTACGATGCTAGACACGAGCTGATGCCTCAAAAGTTGGGGCCACGCTGGACGGTCCATATGTAATAGTGAAACTGTATGAAAATAACACGGTGAAGCTGGCAGAGTTAAATGATGAAATTTTTAAGCACCGAACCAACATAAACAAGATAAAAAGCTTACCGTAGTTAAAGAGAAGCCGAAGTCACTTGTATAGTATGTAACACCTTTTTCTGTTCACGTTTTCAGGTATTGGAGTGAACAACCTAGAAGCATCACGAATACTGGGAGCACTCAAAGAATCAAAAGTAGCCCTAGTGACCCTCTACATACACGCTGAACGGAAGGGTGTGAAAGACCCATACAAAAATTCATAAAATCGAGAAAAATACAAAAAGATTATTGTTGTGATATGGAACTCACCCAAGAACTTGGGACATATACGTTGAAGGTAGACGGATCCTGTAGACATTCGAATAGAGAAGGTGCCATAGGAGCAGGATTGCAGAATCCCAATGGGACTGAACTAGCCAGTATAGGAGTCCTATTAGGGAAAGGATTCACGAACAACAATGCCGAATACAAAGACCTTCTAATCGGTCTACAAATGACCATGTGAGTTGCGCAAACTATAGGCAACCTCCGAATCATGGGGGATTCACAACTCCTAATCCGAGGTTTGACGGGCGTATACCGACTCAAAAGCAGGACCTTATAGGCCTATGCAATTGCCATCAACGAATACACTTGAGAGTTTTCCCACATCGAATGGATGCATATTCCATGAGCACAAAACCAACGTGATGATAGTCTAGCTGCGGTAGCCTACGACCACGATCATTACTGGCAATGTGAGCCAGGTAGGGTTGTCATTTCACCCATAACCATTGCTGTAGAGCTATGGACAGTTCTAAAAGCCCAAGCATGGTATGGAGTTCGGTGGATTAGAAGTCTGATAAACCAAGTAGGTCTAGAGAATCCCCAACTCCTAGCCCAATTACATCAGCTAATGAGCCATGAACTATCTAGAACTTGTTTTAGGTCACACCATAGTAGCATAACCCATGGGTTAATGGACACGACCTAAGTACATAGTAAAAACCCATGCCCTAGCACGAACCTGACAGATACACACGGAGGGGGAGAGGGGTGCAAAGGTTTATAGATTTTTTGTACATTCAACACATTGTATATTCATGTACATAAATGCTAAAACATAGGTGATGGAATTCACTGCTGAAAAGAGTATGGAAGACCCACAAAGCAGTTTGTAGCCCGACCAACACCATAGAAAACTGGTGAGATTCGTAACGAAGGAAGGACAGAGGACCGACATAGAAATCCAACGTCTGAAAGAAGAATTGAAGAAACAAAAGAACCTATGAATCAGAGCCACTAACGAGCTGGTTAACACCAATGAGGAGTGAGATACCTGGAAGCATAAGTACAATGACCTCAAGAAGGCTAATGACAGACGACAGATTAGCCATAGGGAGGGGTATAAAGGACAGAAAAAGATCCTAGCCAACACCAAGGTGGAACTAGCTGCAACCGAAACTACCGTAGCCATGCTAGCTAGGCAGTAGCATGAGTACCAGAGACAAGAATTTGCACGAGGACCAATCAGGCCTCAGAGTTCCCGCACCCCTTTACCCGCTTAGCCTGTGCACCGCAAGGAAATTTTGTTAGACAGTCCGTTCTACAAAAACTTCGATGCTTACAGTTTATATCTACCGCCCATGGAATTTCCGCTAGATGTCTAGGTTTTTGAGCTACGACCATCCATGAGTTCCGCCCTCAGATTCACATGGCCACTCATCCCAGGTAGTTTTGAAAAATACAAAGTTTTCCTGCGAGAGCTTATGTAGGTCCTCAGTTGTTGCCGCACACCAGAAAGATGATATCATTAGATTGGCTGGGCACTATGCCTACTGCCTGCAGAATTGGTTACTACAACCTTGGGGGTGCTAAGACTAAACCCATTAGGATTCACCTTACCAAATGGTGGTACAACCCCAATGAGTCCATGGAGTCAGGAGCGGACCTAGCATTATACCTGCGGATGCGTGATAGAACTTCCAGGGAATGCAAAACCCTAAATGAGATGTTTTATTTTAAGTTCCTGGAAGGTGCCGATCCAGCCCTTGTGGGTGTGGCAGAAGTGGAACCCAATTACACCGGGGGAGTTGAAAAACCAACAGACAGAAATGTGCAGGAATGCATTGTAACCACCCACCTCACTATTATGCATCATACACTAGACACGGTATGGTGAGCATCTGTTGCAAGTCTCAGTTTTCTATGCATACATCTTTATTGCATCTCTATAAAAACTCTGGGCTACATTTGGACATTTTCTAATTTTCATGGGCATAAATGACTGTATAGACGCATAGTTGAGGGGGGGTTGAGAGAGGAAAAAGTGAGAACAAAAACAGTGCAGTGGGGTGGGGAGTGACTCCATAGCCCAATGGATAAGGCACAGAAGAAAAATATATATAAAAAAAGAAAAAGAAAAACAGAAAAAGATAGAGAAAGAAAGACTGAGAGAAAAGTAAGAGAAAAAAGAAAAAGACTTCAACTGTATGTATCAGATAACGAACCAATTTGTGAAGATGAGTGACCATACTACCCAGTGGTAGTCGCCAATGTTAGCCGATATTTTCGCACAGAAAATCGGGCTAATATTGAAGTTTAAGTTTGCAATACTTGAAAAAACCGGCATGTAAAACCTGGTTATTAGAGAAAAATTGGCACAAATTTGCCTTAGGTCTGGGTCCCAGCCCGTCCTAAAGTGGCTAGACATAGTTTAAAAGTAAGAAACTGACTTTCGAAAAAATCATCAAAAATATTTTGTGGTCAAGTTTTGTAAGACTGAGTCAAAAGTGCCGGTCCACCTAGATTTGGGTCCCCGCTAGCCCTAAATGAGGCTAGAGCAAATTTTGCGGTCTTAGAAATGGCCGATGAATATTTTACGGCTTTTCAAAAAAATGGCAAGTTGTAAGAAAATAGCCGATATGACCACGCTAAAATCTCACCATGTACTGAGTCCATTTTTACTAATATATGATCACTCAGTGTATTTTTCAGGGAAACCGTGTTGTCGTGGGAGCCCTAGTCTTGAATGCCGAAAAAGTCAACCACAGAAGATAAAATCGAGAAAGAAAAGTTTCGGGTAAAAACGGGACCGGGAAATATGGATTCAGTGTCAAGGAGTGGAGGCCACTAGGTGTACTATCAAATGGGTTGAGGACAAATGGCAAAGAGAGCTTGAAGGGCATGAAAATTGGCAAAGCCTCATTTTGAAGGGGAACACTTGGGATTTACTATAAAAGGAGGCCACTCTTTGTGTTAAAATATAGTTGGATGATGATGTGATAGTTTGATGTGAGTTGGATAATGAGATGATGTTGATATTTGCTAAGGTGAGAGTGAGAAGTAATTTAAGTTGGAAGTCATGTTGGTTGAGAGTCTTTTTGAGTGTGAGTTTGTTTGTTTGAGGGAAATTGTGGTTTAGTTCCATATTGTGTCTAATATTGCTCAAGGTTAGTATTACTTTGATGTTAGTTACTTTGCTTGCTTGCATGTTAGATGTGTGGTGAGTGACTTTGTGGTTGGAGTGTGTTGTCTTGTGTTGGTGGTGCCATGAATACTAGCATGCAATTCTAGTTGGTGATTGTGGAATGATTGCATATTGGGAAAAGTTTGGGTGAGGGTTGCTTGTGGCTTGTGATGTGTTTGTTTTTACTAGCATGCATACTCCTTGGTTGTGATAGTGTGACTCTTTGGACTGCTTTGTTGGTCATACTATGGAATGGTTGATGCCTTGTTAGTTGCTTGTGGCTTATGGTGTGTTTTTGAGTGTTTCATTGCTTGTTGAGGTTGCATGATGAAGCAAAGTGGATTGAGGTAGGGTTAGTCTTTGAGTGATTGGTTATTGATTGCCTTGTGTAATTGCTTGTGTTGGTAGATGGAGAGGAGGTTTGTGTGCTGATTGAGAGTGTTGATGAGTTGTTGGGGTGAATGCGAGGGTGTTTGTTTTTACCCTTGGTTCATTCTGTGTGAGGGATGCATGTGTGACGGATAATGCCATTGCTGCGTAGAATTGAATGCTTGTTGCATGGCAAAGTGCAAGCGAAGTTGTTCACATTTTATGGCCATACCAATGTCTGATGGCCCTACCTACTTGTCTATGAGTTTCTCTGTACCCTCGATGGACATGTGGGGAGTTTGAAACAGCTCGTTGTAGCTGTCTACAGTCCTGCTCACCCTGCCACAACCCGTTGGAGCCTGCTTACCTCTGTCTGCAGCATCCAACAACTCACTGCGATTTTTTGAGGGCTGTACCAGCCTATGACGGCCTGCTTACGGCCTCTGTGGGTGGTTTTCCATCAGAGATCAGACCTACCAGTGAGCTACGAGCTATTTCAAGCCTACCCACAGTACCTGCGGCCAAAAATAGCCCGAGTGCGACCTCTGTCAGACCTGTTTGCGGCCAATAGGCTATTTCCACGTGGCCTACAGCTGTCAAAATGGGCCCCTGTCCTAATTGCGACTTACCTATCTCTGTTCTGCCCTGCTGGCCCTACGATCTGCCTGCTACCTCTGCCCTCTGTGTGCTCGCTGGAGGCCGCCTTCTGCTTGTCTGCGACCCTTCTGCTGGCTGCGGCCACCTGTGGGCTGTCTACTTGCGGCCACTCTGCCTGCTGCCTGTGGACTGCCAACTGGGACCTATCCTACCTATTTGTGGCTTTTCATCTCTGTCTACAGAAGAAAAGGTAGCTTATAGACCTGCGACCTGCCTATTGCTTGTGCCCTGCCTTTTCATTTGGAGCAAAAATCAGACCTGTTTGCAGCCTCTGATCGCTACGCATTGCCAAAAATCAGATCTACCGTGGTTTGTTCTTCACCGACCGACTGTGACAAAGCAAGTGCCAAGCAGCAAACGGAAGGCGACATGGGAAGAAAGCGCTATTCATGACTAGTTGGACTCTCCGACAAACCGGTTACCTCACACGTATCTGAGGTAATTTGCATTCAATACCATTGTCTAAAATACGGTTTGCGAATGTCATTTTACATACTGTACTGTGTTCCATGTTTAGTGAATCAAAATTTTCATTCCCGCAATTGTGGGTTTTTGGTTGTACTAAATGATTCATCTTTATGCGCCATTAGGAAATCGCATCTGTACTATGTATGAAACCATCAAAGTTATACATGGAGTAGTTTTACCATTTACGGGATTTTTACAAGTATTCTAGGGATGCAAGTTTTTTAAGGGACATTATTTCGAATAATGAGGTAATACTAATTTAAGTTCCGATATGCATTAATCAAA
>MU835151.1:0-41430 GCA_029204225.1 Diphasiastrum complanatum | reverse complement strand
TTGATATTGGGGAGCTTCCCAAGTGGGTATTCTCCTCTAAGCTTCTTGAAATGCTCAATGTAGTCCCTAAGTCTTGTTTTCTTGTGATTGGATTGGATATGAGGAATTTATAATTTCTCTGCCTCCCACGTATAGCGTTCATGCACCTTCAAGTTGAAATACCAAGATTAAGTAAGATGTGTTATCGAGGCCAAATTTGAGGTATCTCAGAGCCTTAGAAGCCCGTTCCGACCAAAATGGGTCGGAACGTTCCGTTCCGTACGTTCCGGAACATTCCTGGTCGGAACGATATTCATAATAATTTAATTATTTTAATTATTTATATGAATTAAATGCTTCGTAAAAAAAGCGTATTTTTTTTTTGAGGGCACCGTTCCGGAACAGAACGCAATCTGGAACGCGTTCTAGAACACGTTCCGTTCCGGAACGGGCAACTAAGCTCAGAGCTCATTCGTATGGTCATCTCTGTAAGCTCTTACATGCTTCAATGAGATAAATGAGGAGAATGGGATGCAACTTAGACTCTACACTAATATCAATTCTCCTTTCGTACAAATAATCTAGTACTGGCATGTTCTTTACATGTAATGCATTATATATGGCAAATTTTGCCCACTTGTAGGTCAGTAAAAAAGCATACCGGCTTCTTTTTTAGAGGGCACATGGGCAAAAAATCTGAGTGCCATAATACATGGCAGAGTTCCATTTTGCAAAATTACACTTGCCTATTTTGCTTGATACTCTGAATCTCATAAATGCAAATGCCTATTCTATTTAATAATCAAGTGAGCATAAGCCTTGTATAATCCATTACCCAATGGAAGCTATCAGACACAATATTTTCCCTGTTTCACACTTCCCAAAACAAATTATGTTCAGCCCAGAAGCCTACAATTTACGGGACTCCTTACTGGGCATAATGTCATGTGCTAGTGCCTTCCTTTATGCACGTGTGCTATAACATTTTTGAACAGATTTTGCATGTTTGAATAGACCAGACATGCTGGAAGCCTGAAAAAATAACTCAAATGCATCCAATAACATGCATTTAACTTGCAGGTGCACAGCCCTCTTGTCTAATAATTTTACCTCAGGACCATATGTTTTACAAAGTTCGGAGGTTTTGAAAGGCACCTACCTGAAGCTGGAGAAAACTTGATGCAACATGCAGCCATCTTGATGTCAAGGCATGAAATACAATGAAGCATTAAACATTCAAAGTTAATGATGGTTTAGAAGATGTAATCCCTTGTTCAGAACAAAAAAAAACTCGATGTATACATATTTGTTGCAATATCACCTGAGACCTAGTGATGCTTTAGAAGATGGCTTTTAACTGGTGATGCATACATATTCATCACAACATGACATGATATCAAAGTGTCTTAACAATTTTTTCTTATAATACACATCACTCGTGTGGCTGAGTGAAATCAAACTTTAGACTTTAGGGAGGATAGGAAAGGAAATCTTATCATTTACAAAGCTCTAAATGATAATATTGTTGACATTCATTTAAAGTTATCAATTATGGTGCAAGAAAAAGAAATATGTATGTTAAAGAATAAGCATGCAGCAAAACATGAACATAGCCCAAGTCTATAAGCCAGAAATTTTTTATCAAGAAATCTCTCATAATGCTTTGAGTTTTTCATGTACTTGGAGTGCCTAAGAATGAAGACATGTCATGTAATACTAGTACTCAATTTAGATATATTGTTCTCACACCTAAAGAATCAAATCAACTATGTAGGAAAAACCATGGTGATGATAACAAATCTTTACATAGCTTTGCATAGAAAGCCTTAGTTTTGTAAGAGATTACAATATTTGTTTATGCCAGTCATATCATGAATTGTCTACTTGAAAGACAAGACTAACCTTTGCTCATTTGTGGCCATGAGGTAAATGAAAATATCATAAAACTACTTGTTCTTGATGTATCACTAGCTATTTCATAAAACATGAAACTTCTAGGAGTGAATGAAGTACTAGATTAGGCTAGTAGTGTAACCATCAATAGCCAAAGCACTCTATGTGTTGGGCAATTGCCTAGTCGGGTTGAGAGAACATAACTCAACGTGTGGTGCAGCCTACTGCAGGAACTGTTCTTGATTGTCTTGTATTCCATTTAACTTACGACATCCAAAAGCTTTGCTTATTAGCAAAAGAAGCCACCCACTTTTTTCAGCTATATTCTAGTGATTTAAAGAGGTTAGGTTCTTAGAATAAGGAGGGAGGCTAAATATAGTAACTAAAGTACATAAGCGAACTACAGTAGTCAGGAGAATCCTAAAGAGGCCGAAGGAAGTCCATGTGATATCTTATTGATTTTGATTGAAAAGATGTATGTAGGGTACATGGACAAAGTTCATGAACTTTTCATTCTTTAGAAGCATAACATAGAAGTATGGAAAGGATCTTTCTCTATTCCCAAGTTCCAATGAATGATTGCTTATCAAAGTATGAATGGAGTTGTGATGAATGATTTCTTATCAAAGTATGAATGGAGTTTTGATGTATGAACTTCTCATTCTTTAGAAGCATCATAACATAGAAGTATGCAAAGGATCTTTCTCTATTCCCAAGTTCCAATGAATGATTTCTTATCAAAGCATGAATGGAGTTGTGATGAATGCTAAGATGATAAGATTAGAAAATCCAAAAATGGATTATCATACAAGAGAAGAGAAAAAGACCATCCTTTGAATAGAGGGTGGGTTTGGTTGATAAAGGAGGTTTTTCGAGGGGATATGAGGCAAGAGCCTTAACACACCCTTGAAGCAATATGAGCAACCAATGTTGGAAGGATTCAACAATGGAAGAGTGAGAGCCATGTTGAAAGGCACACAAGCAAGACTCTGTATTAAACAAATAAAAATTTGATTCTATTGTCAAATTGATTAATCTTCTAGAGATGAGAATGAATGGCTGTGAATACCTATTCCATTTGTTGTAAATGGTGTACTCCAAGGAGAAAAAGAAGATTTCTTGTCCCATAAGGAGCTCCTCTTACTGGTCAAGCAAATGAGTGCATGTCAGTTGATGACTCATTTCCTCAACAAACAGCCTCAACGTTTGATTTCACTCACGCTCATTTGGACATGGAAGATCAATAGGCATTATTAAAACACTTAAGAACATGCTTAATAGAAGAGCTTAGGTGGATATGTTTTGGCATTGAGAAAACATGCACGAATTTCAAAAAGGTCAAGCCTCACACAAGTAGTTCTTGTTCAAGTTTTTCAAACGAAACAACTATGTTTTTCCTAGCTGTGAAAGAAATACCATTAAGGGATTAGAGCATATGTGTGATGATTGTAAAAAAGCTTGATTGAAAAACTATGAAGAACCTACCATCAAGGAATACAAAGCTATCATGTAATTGAAGATAATTCCTATTCAACATCAAGGAGAAGGTGATATTTTACAATCATTATGATTGGACATTTGCTTAGTATTTTTATGAAGATTGAATGATATTGAGATAATAGTTTTGAACACACGAGGCAATACAAAGATTAACTATTATCAACTTTCAAGATGTGAATCACTAGAGATTCTTATGTTCATTAAATATGCAAAGACATTTTTTTTTTTTTAAATGTAACCATACAAAGAGATGAGCTAAACATTTCAAAAGAGAAATTTAAATTGTAATGATATAAGTTCACAGAAATTAGCAGATGTGGCTGCCAATGCTGAGAAAAACTCAAGGCTAATAACACTACCCAATTTACATTTACTATAAACAAATCAGTGGAATTTGTGACAGTAAATACTATTATACTAAGAAATGTTATCTGATAATAAGATAATAGTAGTTTATATTAACATGTTTTGCTCATACTATTGAGATTATCATCAGAGGCATGAACAATTGTGAACCAATTAGTAACTCAATAGACTCAGAGCTAAATGTTCATTTTTAACACTTTCATGTGGTAACTAGTCCTAATGAGTGCAAATGCCCCTTTCCTTCTATTTGATTTTTTTCTCTTGACAGTACTGCTAAATCAAACCCTTCATTGAGTTGCCAGATAGTCCACCTATTTTATTGTTCATTGTTTCTCTCCCAGGCCAAGTGCTGGGGTGTGTACAATACATTTCCCCCCAATAATGACGATCAAGATCCTCTGTCAGACAATATTACAACAGCCTAGAAAATCCATGCCTTTGTAGCCTTTAACATAGAAAATGAAAATCATTTGGCTTATCTTTTAAATGAAAAGTATTACATGGAAATATTGGAGTGTCTTTGGTTGTAACTAAGATGGCATGGCAAGATCCAAGGAAATCACCTCCTCTCTAGCATTTTGGTCATAGTGTGTAAACAGGGCTCAATTACCTTGTGACAGTTGTCAAAGACTACTTTGACAGCACCAGTACAGGAAAAAAAATTCATATCACTGCAATTAATAACACAAACACACCTAACTTTGGCATTATTTTTCAAGTTAAATAGCAGTGCAAAAACAGGTTTCAGATCTTAATCAGAACTATGTATTTTAAGTGGAAAATAGCTGTCATCTGGATTAAGCAGGATGAACCCCGAATGCATACATATATCATCGATGATTATATTTTATCTGATTAAGAAATTACTGTGTTCTTTCATATGATACTAGAATAGAATGTGTAACTTTGTAACCAAAAATCCACTGGGTTAACACAGTTTGTAATTGGAGAGCCAAGAAACTGAAAAAGACAAAAGAACAACAATAAACATAATCATAAACCCCTTAGGTAGTTCCATGTGAGTGATGCAAGAGATTCAACAATTTTGCATTACCGCATCATGCAAGATTTTTAAGAAGCCTCCAACCCACAATAGGATGAGCAAGTTCACCAATATCTCTCTTTGTAAGCTGTTCGGCCTTTCAAATGAAATGGCAAGACTGAGTACAAGAAACCCCAACTAAACAATTCCACTTTGATAGATCATAGGAGTAACCTAGACAGTCGCAAAACCTTCAAAATGGCACAATTTACACAACTGTTCGTATCAATATCAAATGCATCAGTATAGCAACATGCCAATTGTTGGCAATGCCATAAAATTTTGTCAAGATTTACAGTCCCATTGTCTCATAATCATCTTGAGAGCACAGATCACTGAAGAACATCTTAGAGTGTAAAGAACCATATTTGAGCTCAAATTATTTGCAGCAGATCCTTCCAGTGAATGGCTTCACTTTCATCTCACAAAAAGTGGCATTACATGAATACTTAAGAATTATGTTACACCTTTGCCGCTTGCAAGAAAACAATCTCGCACATGCTAACTGAGGCCATGTTCACTTATGTGTCCATAGCCTTTTCGCTTGAAATTTTAGTATAGCAGACAAACCTGACGATGATATTCTCAAATGAAGTCCTAAGACTTATCAGGACTTTTGAGCATACCATTTAACTTGGATACAACGACATGGAGCTCCTGAAAGAATCCTTTTTGGGAAGCTTGAGCTGCATTTGTGCATAGTGCAGAAAGATTAGAGAAGTATGGACCATGCACATACTCACTACACACTGCACAGCCACCACATGCTGAATGCCAACATGGTAAGAAACAGCAATATAAATTTCACCTTTCCTTTTCCTAGTGTTGTCATCTGCACCCTTTCTGACTTCTTCAGTTGATCACACTGATCTCTTGAAGTCCCATATCTGTTGGAAGGAGAACCAGATTTTAACACAGTCGATTGCTTGCACTGATTATTCTTCTGCATGTGTTGCACCTATTAGATGTAGAAAGGTGGCCAACAAAAAGAAAAGAGTTGTGAGTGAACTATGTTTAAAAGCAAGAAAGGCCCTGAAGGATCAAGACGATTCTTAAGCTTCAACCGCTCACAAGTATGATAAAATCAAAAGCTTCTTTCTTCTACACAGTTTTGGTCTTTTGTAGTAGTAGATTTGAGTTTTAACATTGGTTCGTCACAAATTTCAAAGCAAGAAAGGCCGTGAAGGATCAAGACAATTCTTTAAGCTTCAACCGCTCACAAGTATGATAAAATCAAAAGCTTCTTTCTTTCTACACAGTTTTGGTCTTTTGTAGTAGTAGATATGCTCAAAACTACGCTAGCAACTAGCAATTGACACTTACTCGGTTGTTCTGTTCTGTTTAATTAAAAACCCAGTCAGCCTCTGATTAGAAAGCTCAATTATAGCTGGGCAACTCTGTGATGAGGTCACCGGGGTGAAGAGAACCTTTCATCACAAAGAGCCATTGATCATGTCAATGCTGGAGCTTTCTGCCATATGACAGATTATGATTGTTCTAAAGGATGTTACAACCCTATTTAAACTTTGGTACTCCACACTTCTGAGCTGAAAGGCAGTGTTTATTCAGAAATACTTTTAGAGTAAAGGTTCTAAGGATATAATGCAGAACACTAGCAAGCCAGCGATTTACACTCTATTATACAACAGAATCAGCAAGTGAAAATGGATTAGACATGTGTCTGAAAATCGCCTAAGCTCTTGCATTAATAGCCAATGATTGCCTGTGCTGATCTAGACGTATTCTGTATCAATAGGCATACCTTGTCTAGCATGGCAGGGGTGACAGGCATTGCCTTCATTCGATCTTGAAATATGGCAACCTTCATATGGCACAGCAACATGAAGTTAGAAAGGAGCGTTCATTTTCTAAGCAAAGTACACAATGAAAATACTTTACATCATCGATTCAAACATCTAGATATATGTACCAGGTTATAAAGACCTATTTAAATACTCTTTATTCCAAGACCTTACAACTTACCTTGCTTGCTAGTAGTGAATTGGTTCTATCCGCTGCCAGAATACGTGCTCCGATAGGTGATTTGATATCCACACACCATGTGCAGTGAATAGGCTCAAAAACGCAGCCATCCTCTTTGACCCACACGGCATGCTCAGAAGTAGGCATACATCTGGTACACTCAGTAGTTGGCTGCAGACCAGTGAATTTTTCTTTGCCTATAGTTAAAGAGGAATCTAGTTCGTCTGGTTCTGTTATATACACATGCACAGTGCTCTCGGATTTTTGCTGTCCCTTTGATGAACAGGGAACAGAAGTATGTACACTATAGTCTTGCATGCTCTGGAGAACCCTTAAGTAGGGCTTTTGCAAGGTTGTTGTGTAGCAACTCACAAACAGGTTTTTCTCAACTGTACCGACAGAATGCCCGCACTTTATGCATGATAGAAGATAGTTTTGTGTCTCATTCTCAGTGGAAACACTTACAGATGATTCAGCACCAAATGTTGCCTTTGTTAGCAAGGTAGCATCCTCAAGGCCTGTGAGATCCGGTGGATCAAACTGGTTTCCTGCTGGTTCGTCACACTCCTTGCTTAAAGTACTACACACAAGCAAAGCATCATCTTCACAATCAGACTTTGTGGCAGTAGTGGATCGCCTCATGCCATTACCATCAATTAGATCTTCATCGATTTCCAAGGAGGCATTTTCAATCAAACTAATATCATCCAAGGTGCTGATCTTCTCAAATAGCCTACTTGAAACAGACTCAAGAACCTTTCTTTTCTTGTCCCTTAAAGAGCACTTTCTGACCCATGGCTTTGAGCTGCTACATTGTATAGGATGAAGCAAATTATTTGGTTGACATTCATCAACCTTCATATCAAAACTGTCACTTTGAAGCTTAGAGGAGTCCATCTTTTGAAAGAACTTTTTCTCAGTGCATGCATGAGGTGGGGTGGCCAATGATTCCCCCCATGCGAAGCTTGATACGCACTGGGGGGGCTTACAAGTTTCAGAACTACATGAATAACTAAACCCATTTTGCAAGGCTGAATCTACAATACTTTTCCTCCAGGAATTAGTCACAAGTTCCTCACTATTTTGCTCTTCCACTCTTATCGTGTTTCGAATCATAGTTATATCATCTGACTCAGCTAATGAAGCTTCCAAATTCTGCATTTGTTGCCATGTGCAAACTACAGAAGCTTCTTCCTCTTGACAAATCCCCATTGAGCACAAACTACTATTCTTGTCATTCTGATTCTTTGATGGAGAAAAAGTCTCAAAACTGCAGTCACACAGAAATTTTCAGAGCACGTGTAAAATGCTCAAGTACATAAAGAGTTGTGAATCTGTAACGTGGAACATGTGAATCGTTGAGACCTCAAGTTCTGTAGAACCAAGTGTAAGATTTTACTGTTCAGAAGATCCACAGATACACAAACCTTAACAGGTTGTAATTGGAGCAACTTTCTTTTAGGATATTGTTTGTAACTGCAACAGGGCTGTCACAGACCCTCCACTTGAATGTATCCAGCATCTCGGTATGTGGATTGGAAGAGTAACTTTTTTCTGGTGAATCTATAGATGTCAGAATAGTAGAGGCTGAACATAGCCCATTGAAAGCTCCAGTTTGCTTATGGACAGAAGGTATCTCAGAATTGATTGAGCCATCATAACTGGGAAGAACCTGGGCTTCAAACAATGTTGGAGTGTCAAATAACAAACTGAGCTTCAAAGAACTGCATATTAGACACAATCAGATCAAAGCAAAAAGCATGTACCATTTCTATCAAACAATGCAAGGGAGCACAGCAGCATCTGCACGTATCTAGAAAACACTTTCCAGGAGCACAGAAATCTCTTAACATTTATAGCTTAATTACCCGGAATGTCTTGAAAAATTTTGCTAAGTCTTCCAGGGACTGCTCAAAATTATCTGATTTTGTGATAGCTTTCCTTAACCATTTCGACATGTACTCCAGATAATTTGACTGCTTAAAGCGCTCATCTGCAAGAAACATTGACATGACAAAGAGAACCGGATTACAAGCAAGTAGCTCTATGAGCTTAAATCTCTGTGCTGGAAGAAAAACACCTTAAAAGCTTTATCAAAGCTGGTTAATAGTTGCCCTTTACCAAGCAGTATTATTGCTCCAAAATCGTTACGATGTCGAATACAACGTCCTGCATAGAAAGTAAAGAGACTGTTCAAGTAACCTTACACATGTAACAATTAGACTCCATTCTACAGTTACCAGATCTGCACTCACCTACTGCCTGATTAAGAGCTCGAAAAGCTTGATGGCAATACCACTGATCACCACCCAGGAGATTCTTTGATATCTTATTGCGATTGTTGTACTCCTTTTTCAAGCTCACTTGTATGTCCTTCCTGCACATCAAAGTCTTGAAATACTCCCTAAAAAGTGATATGAGCAACTGCTAGAGAGAAAACACTTGTTGCAAGCAAACAAACTTACACATTTGGAAAGGGAATGCCAACAACAATCTGAGTGAATGCTGAGTCAAAGAAAACATGTCCATGATAGTTTTTGAGTGCAACCTATACTTCATCAGCTAATGACTTCAAATCTCAAATCAGTAGTACATCCATTCCTAGCCTCATATTACTACCATAGAAATGCTTCAAGTACAGAATCCACTCCTACAGCATTGAAACTAGTTGTAGGATACAACCACCCGAGCATTTTCATCAGAGAAATCTATTCCCTCAGAAACCTGTGAATAACAATGAAGATGAAGTTACTGCGACTCCTCAAGCAAGATGTTCATCTGTTTCGATTACCTTCCAAAAGCTGTATACCTTTACAAAAAAAGCCTTGAGCATTTGTCCTTGTAACAAGCAAGACTGAACTGATCATGTTGGAAAACAATACAACACCAAGGGAGGGCACTTCAAATGTTTTCAAAAAGGACAAATGGGTGAGGTGGATAGTCTGTTTTTTTACAGAAATTTAGTCACCTTTCCTCGACACACCGCCAAGAAAGCAGCACCCGTCTGACCCCTTCTGGACGCCAAATTATCATTATTAATAGAGCGTGTTCCTTTAGCAAGCTTGGAAGTTTTTGTTTTCTGTGATATTCCAGCTATGGATTCATAATAACCAGCGAGGATAAGTTCAAAGTTCTCACGGTTTCCACGAGGTTCTGTCCTGTCCATACAATACCATCAAAACAGGTATCCTTTTGGCAACCTCAATCAAACCAAAAAACAGCACTATAACATCCTCAAAACTTTAAGGGCATTTTATCACAGGTAAAGTTGAATACATTAGAAAGGTGCGTAGTTCTAACAAGAAGTGTAAAATGAAAAAAAAAAACTATTCTCTAGTTTTCTAGCACTATTTGAAACAGGCCAACTCTTTCAGAATCATGAGGGTATTGTGACTCCTAGGTATTATGTAAGCAGACTGAGCACTGTGTGATGCAGAAAAATCACTATTTGCTTATCTTCCAACATTATATGATAAATAATCAGCAATTTTAAAATAGGCCAAATTCCTTTCAAGAGGACATGATTCTAAACTGCCTGAGCCACCGATTCTTCTTGTTTCAAAAAAGCTGATTCTAACGAACAGAAACAGCTTCACTAAAATACCTATCAACTGATTCAGCCTGTAGTTTTCTTAGAACGATGTTCCTACCTAGTAACCACAGCATTCCAGAAACCTCACTCCAAAACATGAGCACCTCAAATTTTAAAACGTTTTGCTTTTGTATATATCATTATATATCTAGTTGTGAGATTGGAATATATCCAAATTTCATATAAAATTTTGAAATATCACCGCAAGCACTGCACGCAGGCCTCTTGATTACTTGTCAAATGCCAAGATTTGAATGTTCAGTATATTTCAAATATAGTTGAGCATTCAACAAGTTGAGAATCAGATCAGGACTTGAAGGCACTACTAGAATGAACTCAATGAGCACACTTCCAAGGAAATCTACAGTTTTAATCACAACATTAAAGCATAGCGCTGGTGGAGATTTCTGCAACCTCTGAAAACTCCAAGGACGCACATGTGGCCTCCAAGATATTTCCAAACAAGAAAATACACTCTGACTGCAAGATCAATGGATCCTAACAATGTCGCCTCCAAAACAATGAGAATAACGTAGCCCCATACTATTGCCCTCCAAAATTGTCCTGATTGATTTTATCACTGGACGACACCTGTTATTTTTCATGGAGACTCACGAGAGCCAGGTGCACGGTTTACCCACCTTCCCGGGATACAGATGGGATTCAGTATATAGATCTGAGACTAGATCAGCCAGTGGTTGTGATTCGGGAGGAGTGGCTTGTCTCTACAGAGAGTCCCTTCATCAGATGTTCGAGGTTGTCAGGCATGATGAGCATGCACGGTATATTTGGCTTCGTATCTCAGGACGAACGATTGGTTTGGACTAGGGACATCTTCATTGCTGCCTGCTATTTTCCTACAAAATCCTCCTCCTCTGTTGAGGGTGTTGGCTCACCTTATTTGGACCTTTAGTGGATATCATCGGATTTGCAGAACGGGGGCATATTTTCCTCACTGGGGATTTTAATGCCCAGATAGCTTCACGACAGACGGAGTTCCATGATGCTACAGATCAAATGCGAGTTCATGCCCTTGATAGTGACAGTTTGGGGATCACCAAGATTTCTGCTGATGGACCAGGACCTATTACTTCATATGGTGAGTACATGTTACAGTTTGGTGAGGCATATGAGTTAGCCATTTACAATGGCCTACCTCACTGGCCTAATTTTGGCAGCTATACTTGTCACCCTCACAGTGGCGATCATAGTGTAGTTGATTACCTCATGGGGTCACCGTCATCCATCCTTCTTATTCACAGCTTCCATATCTCCCCTACCACCCTTTCTGATCATTCGTTCCTATCCTTCTCTATTGGCCACCTTCCACCACCACAGCCTCAACACCAATCCATACTTCCCCGTGCACCCAAATACACTTTCCACCCCCTCTCTATCCCACTCTACCAGGAATCCCTCGCCTCCCTACTTCACTCTTTTCCACACAATGAACCGCTGGAGTCACAAGCCTCCTTCCTCACCACTTGTCTCCACATTGCTGCTACTTTGGCTTTCCCTTCTAAACCTCATAAGCACAAACCAATCCATCCACGATCATCCCGACCTTTCCACCCACCGTGGTATGATGCGGAATGCTGATCCTTACACCATTCTGTCACAGATGCTCGTTTCCACCTTCGCCATCTGCTCCGCTCTTCACAACAAATGTACAACCGCACACTCCATCGCAAAAAACGTGCCTATGATGACTCTGAAGGAAACCGTCTTGTGAACCTCCTTCTCAGTTCCTCCTCAGGTGCCTTTTGGCGTGAGTTTATCCCTCGTGCCCCACCCCCTCTTCTAGACGATTTACATATCTGGACCGACTATGCTACCCAACTTTACACTATACCCACTGATACGCCCATCTCCATCTCTCCTCGACCTTCAGACTTCACCTTTTTCACCCCTGACTTGGTTCGGGCAGCAATCAAAAAGCTGAAAACCCACCGCACCAAGGACATTGAAGACCTTGAATCTGAGCTACTGATTCACGCCTCCGATACCCTTGCCCCTACACTATCCACTCTCCTTAACCACGTTGTTGTTGAGGGCTTCCCATCCTCTTGGTGCACCAGCATCATACACCCTATCCACAAAAACGGTGACCCCATGGTACCTGGTAAATACCACACTATTATGATTGGGCACATTCTTGCGAAGTTATATGGCACCATCCTCCAATCTGCAGTCAGCTTAGAGGCAGAGTCCAGGAGATTACATGCTTTGGGTCAGGCAGGGTTCCGCGCTCATTACTCCACTACAGATCACATATTCACACTTCGAGCCCTTATTGAGGAAGCTAGACTCTGGAGAGAAAAGGTCTACTGCTGTTTTGTGGACTTCAGAAAAGCCTTTGATTCTGTCCCACGCTCCTTACTTATCCAGAGACTCCGTGATCTGGGGTTCTCTACAGATATTATTCTAGTCGTCATGGCTCTCTATGAGAGGGTCTTGGCCTGCTTTCGTCATGGTAGTGGCATTTCTGAGCAGATCTGGAGCACTATTGGAGTTAAGCAGGGATGCTCTCTCTCACCAGTTCTCTTTGGATTATATATTGACGAGCTAGAGCAGGTAATTTCTCAGTGTGATGGGGACGGTTGTTGGCTTGGGGCCATTCTGATCGCCATCCCTCTCTATGCGGATGATGTGGTAATAGTCTCCCGTACCATAGAGGGATTACAGAGACAATTGGATTGCTTACACAACCTTTTGTACTGTGGGGTTTAGGGGTGAACCTCTCGAAGACCAAAGTTATGGTCTTCAATACCTCTCGGGCCTTCATGCAGCACCAGGAGCTTACCCTTGATGGACAGTCCCTAGAGGTGGTCTCTTCCTACACTTACCTGAGTGTGCTCTTCTCTGGTCCTACCTTCAATATGAAATAGGCGGCTACTACTAGACTTGGGGCTATTGAGACAGGCAGATTCTAGGGTACACCACGAGACGAGAGACTATGTCTGCTATGTCCCCTACATGAGATAGAGTCCAAGGAGCACTTCATCTTCAGATGCCCCATATATTATGAGATCAGAGGGAGACATCACCGTTTATTCCATGACATGCCTACTACACTCAGAGTAGTGATTGGATATGAGGACTCTTGTTGTGTCGCACTTATGCTACGGGAGATGGTCTTGCTTGCGCCAGGATATGTACCAATTAGCTCACCAGCCACATCCTAGCTCTCAGGCTCAGATTACGTCTTTCTTCACCAGGAGACGGACACGGTCTGATGACGATGACGACGACATACCACCGCACCGATGTCAGAGACATTGTATCACTCATAGTCATGTTGCAGTTCGCACTTCACGCCATGTTACGAGAGCACACAGTTTTCACCCTCCTAGACTACGTCAGCGACGGTCCATGTTACCTCATGTTGCAGCTCGTATCACATCTTTCTTCGGCAACAACACTACATGATATTACTCTACTCCTGGCAGCTATATGGACAGTTGGCAATTTGTAGTTTATAGTTATGTTGCTCATTTCTCTTTTATGCTCCTCCACCTTCCCTCTTGTTTGACCCACCCACCATCGTATACCTCCTCATCAATCCCAGGCCTACGTCCCTCGTCTTCTGGACCACTTTCCTTCCTCCTCCGATGTCACTACCCAAGCCTCCTTTTTAACACACGCCCTGACCATTGCCGCTCATGCCATTGCGCCCCCTCTCCGCTTCTCTTCTCATCGTCGTACCCATAATAAATGGTATGACAACGATTGTTCTTTCTTCCAGAAATATGTCGAGTTCCTCAGATTCTCCAAATCTACACTTTTTTCTTGGTTGCCCGTTGGCTCATTTGCTCATCCCCATTCTGCTTTATGCTGATGACATTGTTCTGCTTTAACCCTCACCAGAAGGGTTGCAGTGTCACTTACAAGGCCTACATCGGTTTTGTGTTGCTTGGGGTCTCTCTGTTAACTTAAAAAAGACGAAGATCATGATTTTCAACACCAATCGACAAAGCCTTCACAATTATCGATTCTTCTATGATGGTCAGGAAGTTGACATTGTTGCCTCTTATACTTACTTGGAAGTCCTGTTTACTGCGCCCCTTCTTGTTTTACCAAGCTGCATTTGCGAACATTTCTTCCGGTCTTTCAACATTGGTCCAATTCGAGCGTGGTTGTACAATGAATCATATTTTTGATCCCGCTACTAGATATCAGTTGTTTCACACATGGGTGGTTCCAGCAGTGATGTATGCCTCCAAGATCTGGTTGCCAAGACTTTCTCTCCGGGACTAGGCATGCATTTCTCGCATACAAGCCACTATGTTGGGTCGCATGATGCGTGCCAAGACTACCACCCCTCATGATATCCTATGTGCTGAGTTCGCTACTTCTCCGATCATCCTTGAGGGTTTTTTCAGCCTTATTCTTTTTCTTCAGCGGATTCAAGAGATTTGTGCATCTCACCCGGATAGATACATAGTTGTTGCGGTTACTTCTTCACGTGTCCTAGCTGATTCCCATGCCAAGCTATCCTGGTACCAACAGGGTCTCTTACTACATCTGGGCATCTCTATCATGGATCTTCCTCGTGGTACGCATTCATATATTCTCTTCCCGCTCCTTGCTTGATTCCCGACATCTAAACCCCTACCAAATCTTTTAAACAATACATTATCACCTACATTGAACAGGTCACGCAAGAATCCAGCTCTCTACGGAAGGAGATGGGACAGCTTCAAGCAACCATTCAATCTTTGTCAGCAGAAAGGGAAGCCATGCTAGCCCGGATTACTGCTTTGGAGACAGCAATAAGCAAGCCAGGAGAGCCAGCCACCTCTACCTCTACACGGATTCAAGCATTGGAAGAGAGGATTGAACAACACAAAGCTGAGACAAAGACGTGGGCCTCTCTCTTCAAAGATGGCAATACGGAAGGTACATCCTCCTTTAATAGTGTCATTTCAGCTACCATATCGGAAGAGAAGATGCGGGAATACAAATCCATGAATATTAGGGTTCGAGGGATTGAAGACACCAATGATCCACCAATGACCGAAACAACCAGTTTTCTCTCAAACACGCTTTCCCACCACTCTAAAGGACTGGAAAGAGCTTGGCGAATGAAGAGAGACCCTTCTACACTCATTGTTCGCCCAAATTTGGAAGAACGACGGGCAGCCCTCAAACTACGAGCCAAGCTTAGAGGTACACTTATATTCATGGATGACGATCTCACCCCCATGCAGGTTGCGGATCGGAAGAAAGCATTTAGTGAGGCAAAAGCTTTGGGAAAAAGGGTGATATATCGGGATGGTAAGGCCCGATACATTGATCTTCTGAAATCTGAGAAATAGGGACTCGGGCCCCCCGGACTTAGGAGCGGTTCGGAGGCCCTTTCTAAGGCATTGCGGTTCAGCTTATGGAACTGCAATGGTATCCACTCTTCAGCTACAGCAGGGGATTTCAGAGATTTTTGTGTGGATGGCGATATCTTACTACTCACAGAGACACGTGAGAGTCCTGAGAGGGGACTACCGACCATTGAGGGTTTTTGTTGGTATTCCGCACATCGGAGGACGACGAGAGCATTGACAGATCGAGGTTCAGGTGGGGTGGCTTGCTTAATCCGAGGCTTCCTTCAACCTTGGGTCGAGTTGGTACATACTGATGAGCGAGCCCGCTATATATGGGTTAGGCTGGATCGGGGTCTGATGGGCCTAGATCGGGACGTCTTTATGGCCATTTGTTATTTTCCACCGGATTCATCAGTTTTCACATCAGATGAGGAGTCACCTTACATGGATATCTCTTCGGACATTATCAGGTATGAGGAGCGGGGTTATATTCTTCTAGCCGGTGACTTTAATGCCCGGACTGGGTCCAGGCAGACAGAGTTCCATAGAGCAGAGGATGATCCGCAGCGGATACATGCCATAGACTGTGATGATCTTGGCCTCCGGCGACGATTGACGGATGCAGAGGGTCCACTTACAGCATATGGAGAGCAGATGCTTCAGTTGGGCGAAGCTCGTGGATTGGTCATTTATAATGGCCTGCTGCAGTGGCCTGGTTCAAGTGATTATACTTGTTTCCCACACAGCGGAGGACATAGTGTTGTTGACTATTTCATGGGATCACCCTCTCTCCTTCCCTCCATTTCATCCCTCTTGGTTCATCACACCACCCTCTCTGACCATTCGTACCTCTCGTTCGCACCTCACACACTCGCCCATTAACCCCCACTGTGAAGACTGTGTATCGCTATACCCCTCAAAACACTCCACTGTACAAGGAAGCCCTTTCTGAACTTCTGACTCACTTATCCTTACGAGCATAATTTAACAGATTAGTCTCTTTTTCTTGTCCGAAGCATCCATACCACTGCATCCCTCGCTTTTCCATTCTCACGGCCCAAGCACTCACGACATTATCGACCACACAATCCATGGTATGACCAGGAATGCAAACACCTTCACCAAGACTTGATCAATGCATGATGCCACCTTCCCCATCTAGTAAAGGACTTATCCCGTGTATATCGTAGAACTTCTCGAAAAAACAAAAATGCATATGAGACCTGCCAAGGAAAGAAGATCATGGACCTTCTCTTTAGTTCCTCATCGAAATCCTTTTAGAAAAAATTCCTCCCACGAGCACCTCCACCCCGGATCATGGATCTTAGCACATGGGTGACCTTTGCCACATCACTATACACTGTCTCTGATGCACCTCCACTTTCCACGCCCTCATCCACAGACACCTATGACACATTCTCCCCGGGCATGGTAGAAGAGGCCATCAAATGATTACACTTACATAAAGCCAAAGACATCGATGAACTAGAGGCTGAACTTCTAAAGTATGCTGCTGACATCCTTTCACCTTTCCTCTCTATCTTATTCAATCGAGCTATCACATCCGGATTCCCCTCCCCTTGGTCCACAAACCTTATCCATCCTCTCCATAAAGGCGGTAATCCCATGACAGTCAACAACTATCGTACCATCATGATCAGCCACCTCTTTGCCAAAGTTTATGGGTCTACTCTTCAGTTGGAGATTAGCACAGAGATGGACACCAGAGAACTCCATGCCATTGGTCAGGTCAGCTTTAGACCAGGATATACTACATCAGATCATATTTTTACCCTGAGATCCATCATTGAGGAGGCTAGGGCCAAGAGAGAGCGTGTATACTGCTGCTTTGTGGATTTCCGCAAAGCCTTTGATTCTGTGCCCAGACATTTATTGATACAGAGGCTTCGAGATCGTGGTTTTCAGGAGGATATCATACGAGCAGTTGTGGCATTGTACAGGCGAGTTATTGGACGGTTCAGAGTATCAGGGGTGGTATCACCAGAGGTGGATAGTACGATTGGGGTTAAGCAAGGATGTCCACTTTCACCTACACTTTTTGGTTTATACATAGATGAACTTGAGCAAGTTATACAGAGTTCCAGAGGGGTGGGATGTACATTGGGTGACCTCATTATTGCTATCCTGTTATATGCGGATGATGTGGTCTTACTTTCGAGGACGAGGGAGGGCCTACAGCGGCATCTGGATGCACTTCATTCTTTTTGTATCCAGTGGGGCCTGTCAGTGAATGCTGCCAAGACCAAGGTTATGGTGTTTAACACCTCCAGATTCTTCATGATACGGCAGGAGCTTCTATGGGATGGTCATCCACTTGAGGTGGTTGACTCCTATACATATCTGGGTGTTGTTTTCTCTGGTCCCACTTTCAGTATGAGACAGGCAGCGGTTTCCCGGTTACGGAAGGGCTGTTCTTCATTGGTAGATCTGGAGAAACTGTGTTCAGATCACACATTAGGGATGCGGCTAGTAAGTGCCGACTTTTTGACACTATGGTAGTCCCCTCGGCCTTGTACGCAGCAGAGACATGGAGTACTGGCTTGACGGCCACTGAGTGGGCACACATCTCACGACTCCAGATCCATATGCTATCTCGGATGATACGTGCAAAGCCCTCTGTACCACATCATATTATACTGGCAGAGTTTGTTGTCCCCCCCATTCAGATTGAGGCCCTGTTTCACATTGTCACATTCATACAGCGACTAGAGGATCTCCAGGGTGGAGACACGCACTATGCTACAGCAGCTTTGTCATCATCCCGACACTTACATTCTGAGGGACACTCCTTCTCATGGTATTCTCAGGCTCGCCGTCTCCTTTCTACATTGGGTATTCAGATTACTGACTTACCTGCTGGCACTCATCAGTATATATGTGGCCATTTGTACAGACCATATCTTCAGAGCACATGGCGAGGTCCATTGAGGACGAAGACTGAGTTTTATCATACACATTTTCTATCTCGGGATCCGGCTGGGTGTCCTATAGTACCTGGATATTTGGTGGAGAGTATCTCACATAGACTGCGGATTGTGATGGGTCAGTTTCGGGTTTCCTCACACCAGCTAGCCATTGAGACTGGCAGATATAGTAGCACACCGCGAGAGGCTCGGATCTGTGGTATGTGTAATACACACGAGGTAGAGGATGAGTTCCATTTTCTCTTCAGATGTCCGGCTTATTATGAGATCCGAGGGAGATATTACTGCTTGTTCCGAGATCACCCAGCCACACTCTCTACCTTGATATCATATGAGGATCCCAGATGTGTTGCATTGATGATTCGGGAGATGTCAGATTTGAGGACGGTGAGACTAGACACGGACACCCCCCCCTTGTTACAGCTGAGCATCAGGGAGTGCTTATCTCGTCGGAGACGGACCCAGAGAGACGACCAGCCCAGAGGCCACAGCCCACAGCTCCACGGCAGCAGAGACGACACCGACAGTTCACTCAGAGACAGAGATCTACAGCCCGCTGTCCAGTGACAGTTTCACAGCATACTATACACCATTATTTTACCGGTGGAGGGACATCTACTTTATCATGATGATGGACTGTGACTTTGCTAGCCATCTTCTGACTTTTATTGTTTCCATAGATGTTTGAGCTTTTACGCTCCTATTGTGCATACTTGACATGTACCTTTTATTAGTCTTATATACCTTAGGGTATTTCAAGGACATTAATAAAGATCTTTCTTTCTTTCTTTCTTTCTCTCTCCATCGTCATGCAATCACACCACCTCATCCTGCTCGGCCTTCGTGGTTTGATGATGAGTGTAGTTCACTACACCTCCGTGTTACACATGCACGTACACATGATCAGCTTATTCTCTCCACTGTTCGTCGATCTCTCCATCGTACACTCCGCCGCAAAAAGCACACCTACGAAGAACAAAAAGGGAGAAACCTCGTTGCTTCCCTATTTAGTTCCTCTACTGGTGCCTTTTAGAGTGTGTTTATCCCTCGTGCTCGACCCCCTCTTCTTGACGACCTACATGTCTGGTCCACCTACGCTACCTCACTCTACACCATACCTACTGACTCGTCCATTTCTATCTCCCCCCGTCCACTTTGTTCTACTTTCATTCGTAGCTAGTTTATAGCATTTTACGACCATGTCCTCCTATGGATGATACTCCCGCTGTTGCTTGTACATATTTTCTTTGTGGTCTTATGCACCCACGGGTGCCCAAAAGACGTTAATAAAGCTTTCTCTCTCTCTCTCTCTCTCTCTCTCTCTCTCTCTCTCTCTCTCTCTCTCTCTCTCTCTCTCTCTCTCTCTCTCTCTCTCTCTCACACACACACACACACACACACATTATAGTCTACATCGTACAAAGCTATAATTGCACCCTAAACACTAGACTAGCACTTGTTTATGCTAGAAAAAAGTGCAAAGAATAAGGCAAGCAAAAAAACCTAAAATAATTTAACAATTCAGCTCTAAGCTGGCAAATTCAAACCCGTCAAAAGAAATTTGACCCGTCCCATGAACCATGACCAAACACTGACAAACTCTCAATGATACAGACAGTATAACTGCTGAGCCTTGTTAGGTCCCAAATTCAAATAAATTTTATTCATCAGATATTTCATGAGCTTACAAAGAGTTGCATCTGAAGAGCGAGTATGACATGATCTTGAATGAAACTCTACTCGAGCTTCAACAATTTTGTAAATCGAAGACCTTTCAATACACAGATGAGGATGGGCGCTTGATGAACCTGTCATGCTCTACAGAGTCTTCTCAAGCAAAGCGTGAAACATAATTGATTATCCATGAATGCATGCTCATAATTGAAATGCTAGAAAAAAAATAATTATACTGGAGCAGAACCAGCCACTTTAGAGCAAAGAGTCATAGAAAACTCTCTTTCAATTTCCCTGCATGTTTCCAGATGGTACTGAAAAAAATGCTGCGTTGTCGCTATCTTAACAATGAACAACATTTGTTTAAAATGAGCAAAGCACTTGTTTCATATTTCTGAAATTTGTACATCTTGAGAAATAAAGACCAATAGAGTTGGTGAACCGTCTGTGTGCAAGCAAGTCCACGTAAGTTTTGCAATTTACGATCATGGACCTAAAAAGAAACAATTTACGATCATGGACCTAAAAAGAACATAAAGATAGAATGTTCAAGTTATTATGGAAATTGTTTTCTGCAACGTATTCTGGAAATGCTCAACCTGATGACACATTCTTTCTAGGTATAGATACTATGCAATATCGCACACTTTGTCAGAACTTGCAGGAAAGCCTATAATTGCATAAACAGCATTTATTGTACATTCAAAAGAAGCACAACTGTCATGCCTCAGAGTTCAAAGAAAAGCCTCCTGGAAAAAATTGACTGTGGATAGCAGTTTTAGCAATAATCAAAATTTCCAGTAAAATTTCTAGCATACATTACCTACAAATAGCCTTCTGTCTTCAGATAACCGTGCCCACTGACCAGTGGCTTTCCACCTCCTACATAGTTTATCTAAAAGCTTGTAGCTAGGGAAAAAGATGAGAGCTCCACCAGGTACGACCTTGCAAATGTTTTCCAATGCAGCTCCTACAGCATCCTGCCACAATTGCATTGTGATTAAACATTTGATCACAGTCTGCTCAAAAGCTGAACACAATCCAATCTACAAGAACATAAAAATAAAGAGGAGATGACTAAACAGGTTGTGTGATCTCAAAAGTCGCATTGGTTTTTGCAAAATGTACATGTTTGAGATCTAGACTGAGCTCTTTACTAGCTTTGGACTACGATGTAGTAAAGTTAAAGTTGTCATAATCAGCCGCAGTCCACAATGCCGTTACTATTACAATAATTTAATCCAACAAGTACCTGGAAAGTGTATGTTTCAGCATGCTTGTAGCTAGCATTCAATGGCTCACTTCCTGGACCAACTGAAAGAGCTGCAGCCCAAACCTGAACAAAGTGTACGCAGAAATAGTATCTTGTAAGCAAATCAAGAAAAATCGTCCAGCAAGCATTAGACAAATGGCCTTGGATAACATACCTGTTTACTCATGTCTATCACGTGAGGCCCTTCCATACAGATTTCAAAAGGTACACCTAGCTCAGAAGCAAAAGAACTCAACGGAGACAGGGTCCTGGAAAAGAAGAGACAATTGAAAAATGTTAGAGCAATAACCCATGAACATCATGGCTGAAGAAATGTTCTTGCACACAATCGCTTCTCCTGCTTAGCTAGCATCTACAAAGTTCTATATACACAGTTCATAGAAGAGCACACCCATGAAACATAGCTGGGCTGCGAAAATTTGGAATACCCAGATGTGAGGATAATAGAGCGTGAAGCTGCCGCAACATCTTCAAAAACCACTCCAGGATTTAAGCACCACAAACTCACAGAGTAAACCCATCGCTGTACACCTATACCTCGAAGAACACCCAAAGAATTGAAAACTGCTAAAAAGTACAACTGAATTACAAAATAATATCCATGATACAAGGGTAAAAGTAGCTTAAGGAACTTTTAAAATTCTAACCTTCATCTCTCTTTAAGTACTTTTGTATGACCAACTGATAATCGCCGACTCGTGCAGGGCTTTTGAGCATGAATTTCAGTGCAACAAAAAGGCCTGCTTTCATTGTTATATCAGGAGTTTGATGAGACTGGCAAGTAAGTGATTACATCGAAATTCAATCGAGCCGTAAAAGAAACCTCTTTACCTTCTATTAAGCATGCCACATGAATGCTCAGATGCAATTTTGCTTCATCAGGATCTGAAGCAGCTTTTATAACCTAGACATCCAAAAACTGGAATCATGTCAGACTCCAACTCAAGCTTAAGGGCACGAGATATAAACTGAACCAAGTTCCAGAAAGGAAGCCACAAGCACGTTAGTATCTAAAAAGAGAACAAGTAATAGGATCTTCTGAACACCAGATGGCTGTAATCGGAACGCCTTACCTTTTCAGCACAGTCTAATAGGATAGGAAAGGCATCCAAGGATATGCCTGCAGCTCTTAATTCACGTAATGCCTTGTCACCATTCCAACTGTAAAGTAAAATCAATTCAGAAGCTTGCGTTTCATCACATGCTTCTAAAAGTTTTATTCAAATCTTTGAATTCTTCAAACCCAGAAGACCCGAAAATCTCAACAATATGCAAGGTTTCAGGTAGGAAACAAGGCTTAATGCCTCTGGTGAAAAATAATGAAGAGTTTTGAGAGGAGAATACTGTGTATTTGGTAGTATCACAGTGACCCAAGACAGACAGCTAAGGAAGAACGAGCAACTTGCCAGGAGCTGTAGTGCTCAGGATCCCTCTTTGACAAAAAATTTGCTTGCTGTTGAGCCCAAATTAACATCTCCTGCAGACCATAATGAATGTTTACCTTGGATTGAATGAATCTTAATACTGACTCACTTTTTCCACATCAAATTATGCTTTCCGGAAAAGCAAATGCTACCTGTATCATCTCAAGGAGTGGCTGGTAATATTCAACGCTTGCTCCAGAGGAAGTAAGTTGTTCCAACTCTGTCTGAATCTCTGCCACCAAAAGGAATAATAACTTATACAGCAAACAAGACTATGTGCATGTTCTAATGTTACGATATGACAGAGGTTATGAAAACCTCATCTATAGGGACATCTATAGAGAAATCTTACCCTCAAGCTCAGTCGTCTCCAAGTCTACACTTCCCGATTCCCGTGCAACATCCTCAATATTGCTGTACATACAGAACCCATGCTAAGCCAGATGAATCAAATGTTTACCAAGTGTACTGTGTGATGGATGTTTGATGATGGATCATGGATAAATTATAGATTTCAATGTTGATTGGAAGTTGGAACATAGAATCTAGTTTGTGAAGTTTGCATTGTGTCCATTCAAGGTTGTCATGTTCACTTGTGATTTTGTGAACATTGATTTGATATCAGGCTTCAACTTCCTACAAAGCAACAGTGAACTTTGAATGTATATATTCAGTACCGATCTAATATCTATAAGATTTTGAAAACACTGTGGACATTATCCATATTAAATTGGATATTCTTTTGGATTATATCTAGAAAGATTAACAAAAAAAAGTCTTGCTGATTCTTCCAGGACGAACCTTATTCCAAATCATGATTCATGATGATTCATCCAATTCTGAAAAGGTCGATTTCGAACCAGGTAGAACACTACATGGAATACATTTGGCAAGTCCTATCCTCAAGTGGAATCCCCTTAAAAGGTCCAACTTCAACTTGACTTGAAAGTTTAGGATTGAAAATGTTAAACCCTACCATTTGAAGGCTTATATGATGTCTATCATGAACCAAAGTTGCATGGCGTTTTGGAGCTGTTTTTAAAGGTGTTGAGATTCACATGAGAAATGTCAAAAAGTATTTAAACATTCCAAAATGCATCTTGTTTGTTGCAGGCATAATTTCAACATGTTATGAAGACTGTCTTGACTGTCATTTAGTATTGTCTTTCGTATGTAGCATGGGAAAGTTTAAGATTCCCAAGTTTGATAAGAAAGATGAGAAAAGACGTAAGGTAATAAGTAAAGAAAATCATACTTCACATTGAAAATGTGAAAACTTAAAAGAAGCAATTAAGCCTGTAGTAAGATCAAATGTCATTTGAAAAGGACTAATGTGATCTTATCATATACAATCATTAGCTACTATAAATTCAAAGCATCAGTGAACCCTCTTGGGATAGAACATACTGAGCTTCATCCAAAATAACTATTGCACCTCGAAGATCCACATCCATAGCCTTTCGAATGATTGGGTTTACAATATAACTATAGGGGCAAAACACAATCTCTGCATCAACAGACAAAGCTCGAGCTGCAAAGTATGCACAACCTGCATAGTATTGAATTGTCAGCTTATTATCAAAAGCTCAAGTATAGGAAGTAGCAATTCACAAAAATATGTGCATAACATCATCTTACCTTTCATGGCATGCCCAAGGCTGACAAGGTCTTCAATGTCATGCACTTCATGAATACCACCCAATTGAATTGATGAGTGGTTTCTCAATTTATTCGCATTCCTGGTATAGTTAAATGTTGTGTCAAATAATATTAGAGTTTACGAAATTCCTTGCCCCAATTGTGCCACTAATCAGAACAAATAAAAACATAAGACCCCATGATCAATAAGGTTGAAGCAGAATAAACTAAGAACTAGCATAGGTATTACATTACATAAAATTTATAAAACTCCACAATTTTTCAGCCATAGCACGCAACATATCGAGAATTAGTAGAGGCTACAATGTCACTACACTATGGCAAACCAACTAGACTCCAACATGTTGAAGTAGTACACATATTACAATACACATATTGAGGTATACAAAGTAAAATTATGGTACAAATAATAGATCGTAAAATTCATGTCAAGTCAACAAAAGAGCAAGTTGATAATGGTATTTTCAAATCGCAAAGTGAAGTTTTGAACTCTGGACTTAACAACGACCACCACATAAAGTTAAGCAAACAACTACCTCGGTTAAATCAAGTTAAAAAATTTCAAACCAAGATTTGGTGCAACAAGGTTTTCTGTGTGTTGCTAAATCATATGTATGCCTAGCATAATAGATTTAGATCTTGATTTTTCTTTTGAAAGCTCGAAGAACATTCTTGTTCATCAGAACTTCAACGGGGTTTAAAGAGGAGAGAATTTGTGACTCCAAACAAAGTTTTGAAAAAAAGTAATCATATTGGATAGAAGAATGGCAACAACAATTTAATTGATTTTTGCATGTATAATGCATGCAATAGATTATGCAAAGCTAGCTAGAACAAATTCGACCAAATTATTGCTTGTCAAATATAGCAAGCCTCAAAAAGAATTAAGTATGGGAGTACATGTGTCCTTGAAAAAGCAAATGGCTCAAGCAACAATACAATGATAAAAAGTCCATTCAACTTCTAGCCACGAGTTTAACTTTACTAAATCTAATGGACTTGATTGTATCTCAATATTTTGGACGCATCATTAACTAGTGACAAGTTTTTGAAGACATTGCTAAGAGTGCAGTTATTGGAGCTATAAAATAGACCGTTGACTAACAATGCTAATTAGGCCCAATTGTGGGCCATATCGATTGTGAACAAACATGAGCCTCATTGTCAACTATTGATTATGTAGACTTGAGAGTATTAGGGCCCAGCAATGGATCAAACATAACCTCAAACGAGTTGATTGCCAAAAAAATGGTCTGAGCACCAAATTTGGTACCATTCAACAACCAAATAGGCACATAGCAATGATTAGGTTGTGGTTGCCAAATGCAACTAATGTTCCCACAATCAGATATCTAGTAAGCTGGGACAAGAACAATTGCCATGAATAGCAATTGGGCACCCCCTAGAAAAGTACCTTTCTTTGTTGGCCGTTTTTGGAAATCCTAATTCTAAATATCCAATTTTCAACTTCTAAAGGTCAACTATTTTGAATTTTTTGGCAACAAAAGTTGAAAATATATAGTTTTGGGGAGTCAAGGCACCTATAAAAACAAACAACATATCAATTGGAGCTCTTTTTCGTAAGATATTGCAAAATCAAAATTTTGGTCAAAGGGGTAATTTTTTTAGTGAATCTACATAATCTATGTTGTCTTGCAAGCCTTAGATTCCAATTTCTAATCTCTTTGACTTGTCAGAAGTGAAATTATTGCAAAATTTTGGTCCAACTTAAATATTTCATTTTCTATTCTACGAGATTCTATTTTAGATTCCGCATGGATCTTTGTGTTACATACTTGAAGATGACCTCGTTGCACTTCCAAGCTTGTCAATAGGAGCTCTCTCCCAAATGATCTTGAACGTCAAAGTTTGGTCAAGGGAAACATTATGTTTTCTACATACAAATTTGGTTTTGATGCTAAGCAAATCTTTACATTCTTTGTTGACCAACAGGTGCAACAAACCTTACAACCTATCAATTCAAAAACCTCCATCTCAGAATATTCCACTTTACAATGTTTGCACTATGGAGGAGAGCCATCTACAATCATTGGTGTCAAGTTTTAGAGGTAGATTTGGGTTTAACCACAAATATTGCTAGCTAATTTTCATAACAGTAGTGGACAGCCTATATTGACATCAAGCCCCTACCTTTTCGAAGGTATTCACACTTTTATTGCTCTTTTTGCATGCTAATTTGTCCAACATATGTGCATAGCCTTTGTATGTTCCCATTTCACTTGATTGTCTACTTCTATTTGTATTGTCCACGTCATTGTTAACTAGTTAGAAACATTAAGGTCCTATTTTGAGATTTATCCAAAACACAATACTTATAGGATCACGTTGGTTGTTTCATTTTTTCAAGGCAAAGCTAAGTCATGGTGGTAGGCATAAAGATGAGATGATGACCCTTCTAATTGGTACAATTATGACTAAAAGGCCTATATTCATTTGTTGGCCACGGACCATAAGCCCCTTTATTCATGTACAAGCCTAAACACCTTATTTACACATTTGCATTTAGAGTAAGCACGGCCCAACTTTTATTAGTTAATTACCTAGAGTGGGGGCCCTTTATGAGGGTGCAATATTCTCCCTCTAGAAGTTATGCCTCCCTTGATTACTTGAATCTTGCTTTTAGGGCAAGGGACTATAAAAAGGCCTGTACATTCACTTTCTACCCTTATGATTTGGTAATGCTTAGGCTCTTTGTGGGATAACTCTTGCCTTTGCTCCATGCTAATACTTATATGGCTTTAGCCATTGATTCTATGTGATGCTATTTGCCATTCTTCATGGGGAATTGTTAGATTGCTTCATGTCTTGTTGATTTTGTTGAAATAAATGCCTATTTTGCCCCTTAAGGCTTGTATACTTGTAACTTGTAAGTTGTGCATAAGACATGGGGGTAAAACATTTATGTACATAGTACACCCCACTTGTGCTAATTAGGCAAGTAAATCAAGTAGGTTAAGGACCCATGTGGGTTCTAGAGCTAGAATTAGCAAGACACCACCTCTATACATAACATGCTATATGTAGCCCAAACTTTGGAGGGGTTTCCACGCCCTACTACACTTTGAATATTCATTCATGTTGTGTGAGCTTTGAAGTCCTCTCTCTCTTGCTTTTGTGTTCTACTCCATAGCTGGTTTTCTGAAGCTTTCATAGTGTGCTTACTATGCTGTTATGATACTCCATAGCTAGGCCTTGGAATTTGACATGGTATCAGAGCAGGTTATGTTGCATGTGGTGTGGTGAAAGCTTGGACCTGTTTTTGATCAAATTCCTGCCATTCCTAGAGAGCAGCTTACCTTTGAGGAGGGAGCACTTTTTGTAGGGGCATCTGATCTATGTGCTATCTGCATGGTTGGAGTACTGTTGGCAAGGGGAGTACAGGGAGCCAAAAAGTTTCTAATTTGAGACAAAAAAATTTGAGTCTTTTTGGACAGCCAGGACTGTAGGAGGACGCTTTCTACAGTGGGGACTTCAGTGAAAGTTCTGAGTGGATCTTGGACAAGGGCTAGGACAGGCATACAGGGGGATAGTTTCAAATCCAGAAGCTGAGGGTTATTGAGCAAGTGGCTGCATACCCTAGTTGGGTGAAAACCCCAGTTTGCCTTTTGTGTTTTATTTCTATCCAGCTATGTCTAGTCTTGCAGAGAGCATGCTGAGTGAAGCCAGCCGGCTTGATGGCACTAACTTTAGCATATGGAAATTCAAGATCAAGAACATTCTTGAAGACAAAGAATGTTGGAAGCTTGTGACAGGTGAGGAGCCTGTTCCAACATCTGAACTTGAACTTAAGGACTGTATCAAGAGAGGGGAAAAGGCACACAGAATCATCAACATGTCAGTGAGGGATAATGTGATTCCTCTAATCAGGTCAGCCAAAGGGCCTGTGGATGCATGGCACATTCTTTGTGCATTGTATGAGACAGCAAGTACAACCAGGTTTCTCTACTTGAAGAACAAGTTGTATACTCTCTGAATGGAGACAGGGGAGACAGTTACTGATCATCTTACTAAGATTCAAGATATTAGATATCAGCTTTCTGTACTTGGAGAGTCTATTGCTGACAAAGACTTGGTGCCAATAGTTCTGAATAGCTTGTCATATGCTTATCAGAACGTTGTGATGATGATATCAGTGAGAGAGAAGATCCCTACCTATGAAGAAGTCTATGGTCTCTTGTTACAGGAGGAGAATCTCCAAGAGGGAAAATTTCCAGGAGCATGCCTTTGCTTCTAAGAAGAAGCAAAATCCAGCTAAGGATAAGAAGAAAGGTAAAGGCAAGAACAAAGGAACACCACAAACACTTGAGCAAGGAATGGAGAACTTGCAGATGTCAGAAGCACAACCCTCCTCGACTACTTCTTCCACACCTCGAAGGAAGGGGAATTGCAATTACTGTGGTAAATATGGACACTTTGCTTTTGAGTGCAGGAAGAAGCTTGCAGACCAAAAGAAGGGCACAAAGAAGCAAGGAGGAAATGTTGTTGAGAGTGTTGCAAGAGAGGAGCAGAGTGACATAAGGCAAGCTGAGTTATTCTCTGTTGCATTGGCTTCACAAGCTACAACAGGTGGTTGGTACATTGACTCAGGTGCTTCAAAGCACATGACCCCTCATAGGGATTGGTTTGATACCTTTGTGGGGATTAGTGATGGACAAGAGGTGTGCCTAGGTGACAACTCAACACACAAGGTCAAGGGAAAGGGCACAGTACCTGTAAAGCTTCCATCAGGAGAAGTCAAAGTCATTAAGAATGTCTTATATGTACCAGGACTTGCTAAAAATCTTCTTTCAGTAGGAGCTATCACTCAACAAAATATGAAAGTAGAATTTGATGCTACTTCTTGTCTTGTGTTGGACTTGAGTGATAATATGAAGGTTGTGGCCAAAGGATTGCAGAAAGATAATCTATACAGGTTATACACTTCTATCCCTAGTCAACATGCTTATACAGCAAAAGGAGGGGATGTGGATAGGTTGTGGCATGAGAGGTATGGACATCTTGGCTACCAAAGCATGCAGGTGTTGAACCAGCATCATATGGTGGAGGGGCTTCCAGTTGTTAAGCCAAGCTCTTCAGTTTGCGAGGCTTGCGCTATGGGAAAACAGCAAAGACATAAGTTTCCCAAGGAAAGCACCACCAGGGCAGCAGGCATACTTGACTTGATACATTCAGATTTGTGGGGCCCAACCCAAACAAAATCAGCAGGGGGGGGCATATCACTTTATGACCTTTATTGATGACTTCTCACGCAAGATTTGGATTTATTTCTTGAAGTTAAAATCTGAAGCATTCAAGTACTTCCTGCATTTCAAAGCTTTGGTAGAAGAACATTCAAGAAAGAAGATAAAGATGCTCAGGTCAGACGGTGGTGGAGAGTTCATTAAGACAGAATTTGTGGAATTCTGCAAGGCCAATGGGATCAAAAGGCAGCTTACAGCTCCTCATACCCCTCAGCAAAACGGCGTAGCAGAGAGAAAGAACCGAACTATTGTGGAGTGTGCAAGGTGCATGCTCAAGGCAAAGGGGTTGCCCCACTCTTTTTGGGGCGAGGCAATGCACACAGCAGTGTTTCTGTTGAATAGAAGGCCAACAAAAGCTGTGGAAGGCAAGACTCCAGAAGAGGCATTTAGCGGCATTAAGCCCAAGGTAGGCGCTTTGCGAGTGTTTGGTTGTACGGCCTATGCCCATATTCCCAAGGATAACAGGAAGAAGCTGGATGCAAAATCAGCAAAGAGTATTTTCTTGGGATACAGTGAAGAAAGCAAAGCTTACAGACTTTACGATCTTACTAGCAAGAAGAGGATCATAAGTCGAAATGTGATCTTTGAAGAAGATCAAACGCCTCCTATAGAGGAACTTGAGATGGAGGATGGTACAAGTGAATTTGTGCCAATACTTGATGACCCACATCCATATATTGGGGAGCCTCAGGATGATCATATGAGTGATCAAGAGGAAGAATCCGAGGAGGCTAGGAAGCGGAAGGAAAGGGGCAAATCTATTGAGTCCTATTCACTGTCTTCATCACCAACTGCAAGGAAGAAGTTTCCCAAGTGGTATTGGCAAACTGTGCAGGATGGTTTGAAATTGGATGAGGGAGAGAGCAGCAATCCAGGGGCTAGGAGGTCTCAAAGGCAAGCCCAGCAGCATGAACACCAGGAGACAAACTATGCACTTATGACTACTATTTTGGATTCACAAGATCCACATACATTCGTTGAGGCAGCAGATGAGAAGGTATGGCAACATGCTATGCAAGAGGAGTACGACTCCATTCTCAAGAATGATACATGGGATTTGGTGAAGTTACCAAAAGGGAAGCATCCTATTGGCTGTAAGTGGGTCTACAGGACCAAATACAAATCTGATGGGAGCATCGAAAAGCATAAGGCAAGGCTGGTTGCTAAAGGCTATGCACAGAAGGAGGGCTTAGACTATGATGAGACGTTTGCACCGGTAGCTAAGATGACGTCTATCAGGCTGGTTTTAGCATTGGCTGCATTTTTTGGTTGGGAGGTCCATCAAATGGACGTGAAGAGTGCTTTTCTTAATGGACAGTTGGCTGAAGAAGTCTACATGGAACAGCCACAAGGTTTTGAGGCTAAGGGCAAGGAAAGTATGGTATGCATGCTTAAGAAGGCCTTATATGGTTTGAAGCAAGCACCAAGGGCCTGGTATAGTCGTATTGACGACTATTTTGCCAAGGAGCAAGTCATAAAGAGTCAGTCGGATTGCAACCTGTTCGTGAAGGAGGAAGATGGGAACATTGTTTTGATAGTTCTCTATGTGGATGACTTGGTCATCACGGGTAACAATGGGCAGCTTATTGAAAAGGTGAAGGCTCATTTATCAAATGAGTTCGAGATGAAGGATTTGGGCTTAATCCACTATTGTCTTGGTTTGGAGGTTTGGAAAAAGGAAAACTGTGTGTTTATTTCCCAAGCCAACTATGCATGTGAAGTTTTGAACAGGTTCAACATGCAGGATTGCAAACCCGTTTCCACGCCCATTGATACCAGCAATAAGCCATCCAAAGATGATGGCACTCCTTTTGTGGACGAGACTCTTTATAGGCAGCTTGTGGGTAGCCTGATTTATCTCACCACTACGAGACCAGACATTTCCTATGCGGTTGGTGTAGCAAGCCAGTTCATGAGTTCTCCAACTGAAGCACATTGGAAAGCAGCCAAGAGGGTTTTGAGGTATGTCAAAGGGACAACCTGCTATGGGATTGAGTACACAGATGACGGAAAGCTTCAGCTTGGAGGCTTTACTGATTCGGATTGGGCAGGTGATAGGGATGATCGAAAGTCGACCACAGGTTACACTTTTAACCTTAGTACAGAGGCTGAGTACAGGGCAGCGGCAAAAGCTACCTGCGAGGCAATATGGCTCAGGAGACTTCTTGGGGAGGTGCAGATTCCACAGGATGGTCCTACTATTCTTCAGTGTGACAGCCAGAGTTGCATCCAGCTTGCCAAAAATCTTGTGTACCATGCTCGTACGAAGCATATTGAGGTGGATCAACACTTCTTACGAGAGAAGATACAAAGCGGAGAAATTCAGCTCGAGTACTGTGATACCAACGAACAAGCAGCAGATATCTTTACTAAGGCACTTAGTAGAGAAAAATTTGAAAAGTTCCGTAGCATGCTAGGTGTTGGTATGAACAAAATAGCCATTGAGGGGGGGTGTTGAAATAAATGCCTATTTTGCCCCTTAAGGCTTGTATACTTGCAACTTGTAAGTTGTGCATAAGACATGGGGGTAAAACATTTATGTACATAGTACACCCCACTTGTGCTAATTAGGCAAGTAAATCAAGTAGGTTAAGGACCCATGTGGGTTCTAGAGCTAGAATTAGCAAGACACCACCTCTATACATAACATGCTATATGTAGCCCAAACTTTGGAGGGGTTTCCACGCCCTACTACACTTTGAATATTCATTCATGTTGTGTGAGCTTTGAAGTCCTCTCTCTCTTGCTTTTGTGTTCTACTCCATAGCTGGTTTTCTGAAGCTTTCATAGTGTGCTTACTATGCTGTTATGATACTCCATAGCTAGGCCTTGGAATTTGACGGATTTATGTTTCATTGATGCTAAAATCTGACTTGACTCATAATTGGTATACTTTTCTTGAGGATCTTATTCATTGTATGTATCCACTAGATAATTCACAAAATATTCTTGATGTCGTACAATGTTTCACTAAAACGCATTTCATTCAATGAAACTGCATCTCCAAAAGTCCATTTCAAACCAACTATTTCAAATGGATTTTAGAATTAAAGGGAAAAAAAAAAAAACCTAATGTGTGTGTGTGTGTGTGTGTGTTGTGTGCAAAAGTTTGGCATATAAAATCTTGATTAGAACTCAATAGGGAATGAATACCTTGTCTGCATGTGCATTGTGTGATGTATGTCCTTGTCTTATTTGAGTCCTCAATCATCTAAGTGTGTCGATTACCAATTGTTTATATTGTCATTGTCTGAAGCTAATAGCTATAATGACTATCTAGAGACTTAAATAGCACTTGGTATTCCTTCTATTGAGCTTATAAACCTAGTCAAATGAATAGTACATGCCACATGAACAATAATTGCGTCCAAGTTTTTAAGGCCCAAATACTTAGGCAATTTTTTTAAGTCCCAAACTCGTGGTGAAGGCCTTCTTGCATGATGATGCCTATGTCTCCACTTGAGTTTGGTAGACCCCCATGCACATGTGCATGGGGGAGTACTAGTTAGATTTCCACCTATTAACATTACATGTGACATGCAAGTGGCATGCAAATGCATGCATAGGAATTAGACACTTGGCATTTGCATGCCAAACCATTGTACATTCACAAAGTCTATTTAATAGAGGCAATCACCCTCCACGAGTATGGTGAGAGAGAGATTTAGAACTTTCTGCCATCTGCATTGTGCCTTGTGTTTTCTTGCTCCATTCTTCATTTTCCTTGTGTAGGAACTCGCTGCAAGGACAGATCTGATTTCTGGCGGATCTCCATCATTACTCATCCAATTCTGGTGGAATCAAGTGCAAATTGCTTGTAGGAGGAGGGCGCTACCAACCATACTACTTCTACTATCATTGGTTGCATATTTGGAGCCAGAACAACCCACTAATCATTGTTGATTGGGCACTGCCTCAGATTTGTAGATTCTACTTTTTCTCCTTCAATATTTTTCAGAAATTGATGAAATCAGAAGCATTTGTTTTCTATTAGAAGCGTGCCATCACTAATAGTGATCAAAGGCCAATTAGAGGATGATTAGGATCTGATTTTCCAGATCTGGTCCTGCTGATTGGAGTGGCCAGCAAGTAGAGTTCATTTTCATGTTGATTCATTGATTTAGCATAGAGTAGAGTTCACATAGACTTGAACTAGGATCAAAATTTGGGATCCATTACTTGCTGTTTTTTCATTTCTACTTGCATCATTCCTAGTTGTGTTAGGCTCAAGTAGTCCTTGAAATCAACATTACTAGGGTCCTGGGCTCATTGTTTTAAGCCATTCTTAGCATCATCATTCTACAACACCTTCAACAAAAGGCTAGGAATAAAACCAAGGAAAAAAAAACCCTATAAACATCAATGTTTCTTTCTCGACAAAGCAGACTCTTTCCCATTTCAAACATGTATTTTAGATGCTAGAGGTTTAGGGTCATCCCGATTCTCTTGTTGGCATTAGTGCTCAAGAACAAATTTGCTTGGATACATCATTTGATCAATCTTCATCCGTTCTTGCTACTAATCCACATGTTACAGATGGAGTTCAAATAATAGAGCATGCATATCCAAAGCAATGAAATGAGTATGCTTCTATGAGGTACATGGCTATACTTTGAGTTGGCCAGTTGAGTGTGAAACTCTAACCAAGCTTCGTCATGTGTCTTTCATCCACTGGTTTTGTGCTTGATCGATTCTGGAGATAGCAAGCAGTAAGTACCGCTTCAGCCCAAAAATGATTGGGTGATTTCAAATGTCTAGCATAGCCTTTGCAAGTTTCATTAGAGTTCGATTCTTTCGTTCAACTTGTAGTGAATTGTGAACTACCTCTGAATTTCATTTGTTGAGAGAAAGTTGATCATATGTGGAAATGTACTCGCTCCACCATCTATACGTAGTGCCTTGATCTTTTGTCACGTCTCGACTTTTGCAAGCTACTTAAATTCTTTGAAAAATTGGAATGCATGAGATTTTGCTTTCTTAAATAGTTATCGATAAAAGTATTAAGATATAGATAATTTGCATGGGCCCACAAATATCCGAATGGATTAAATCAACAAGGTTAGACTCTATGAGCTTGATTCTTAGAGAATCTACTTCTTTGAATGCTTGCCTAAAGGACTTGCACTTTTAAGTGGAGAGGATCTACATATATTGCCAATCGATTTTCATGTCCTAACCTTTGATACCATAGAATATTCTCAGATGAGGTATGAGAGGTCAAGCCATAACTAATATGCCTTGTATGAAGAATCATAACTAAGTTTATAAAGATAACCATATCTCATGCCTTTGGAAAGAGCTTGATTTTTATTGTCAATTTAACATTCCTTATCAACGAATTAGATTGTATGTCCTAGGTCAGCAATCCTACTAATAGCCAATAAATTTTTGGTTAATCCGAGAATATAAAGCACATAAGGAATAAGTTTTTGAGTACCATCTTGCAAAGATATTTGCATAAGTCCCTAGCCTTGGATTTGGTTGGTGACAACTTGAGTCTCCCAAGTAGATAAACTTGTTATGACATGAAGAATTGAAGTCTTTACATCAGCTCCTCTTCAAAGTCATATGTTAGGTAGCTCATGAGTCGAGGTATCAACAATCTTCATCAGAAAGGGATGAAGCTTGAGCCATAAATAGCTTTTGATCTTCAGAGGTAGAAGAGGGGCCTTGATTAATAACTACCACGCTTTCATGTTGTTGTCTTTGCTCTCAATATCTACTCTGGTTTTGCAATCTTTCATGTCATGGCCAAGTTTGTTACAAACAATTTTTTATTGCTTGGAGTTGAAGTGGACTTTGCTAGGTCGTTTCTACTGCATATTGTTGACAGGAGCAGAACATTTAACGCTTCTTCTTGGTGAACAAAGCAATGTTGTCAAAACCTGAACCACTTGACTTCCTTCAAGTTTCTTCTTGGACTAATTCGTGTGTGATTAATGTTGGGACTTAGAGATTAGTGTTAGATTTAGTGTTAAGAGAGAGTCGAGAACATGCCGAGGGATGTTACATAACCCTTTGAGTCATCAATGTACGTACCATAGATGCTTGCCGTGTTCTGAAATGCGTCCTAAAACGCTATTCTGGAACGCTTTTTTTTTTTTACAATATGGGTGTCAAAATACAAGTTTTCTGATGGGGGATTTTTTGCCAAAAAAAATCATGTAATGTAGGAGCCCACAAATCCCTGATAATGCCTACTTAGGTATTGTTGACTCACTGATTCATGATGCATTTGATTCACTGATTCACAGGGACGGGGGCTTGTGCTCATCAAACTGTCATGACCATGTTATGTGGAGGCCTTTTGCAAATCGTCAGAGCTATGGATATCTAGACCCATAATGCCCTATGCATCATATCTATTGCTGATGCACTGGTCGAAACATTTACTGGAAACCATACTTTTGCCCTTCACAACATGGAGACCAATCATTTGCCCTTGGCAACTTGGCCCCTATTTCACATGAGTGATAGTAGCTGAGCCAATGTCGATGTCTCTACATGACCTCTAATATTCTAACAGCTTATCAGAGCCACAGCTGTGTTTATCAACATTACAGATCACTTGGCCCTATTATGTTTGGTATGTTCAAAGACATGTCAGAACAATTATTAGGGGTAAGAGTTAACAACCAGTTACTTATTTACTGCAGGAGCCTACAAAACCCCTGATAATATGTAGATATTGTTGATTCATTGAGTCCTTATGAATTGATTCTTTGGTTCACTGATTTAGGACTTAGGGTCTGTGCTCATCACACTGTCATGACCATGTTATGTGGAGCCCGGCTATGGTTATCTAGACTTAAAACGCCCTATGCATCATATCTATTGCTAATGCATTGACTAGGATCATTTGGATCAGCTTGGCTTTGAGAATAGGATATGTAGATCATATATCAAGAGCATCAGTCAAGCAATGTGATTGAACCATACGCTCAAACTTGATTTTGCTTTATTCAAGTCTAGGACTCCCAGAGTACTTTTGAGCTAAATGCTACTCAAACACTTTTTTCCATGTCTACAGATCACATTCTCCTAAACCCTAAACCTATAAAACATATCAATTTTTCAATGTGTTTGCAAATTTTTTAAAATCTGAAAAACTTCAATTTAATGGCATAATAACAACCTAACCCCGGTGATTGATTTAATTAACAATATATTTTATGTATCGACTATATAATATATACATCAAGGTTGCAGTCCGCATTCCGGAACGCGATCCGGAATTTCCCCAGTAGGGTTTTCCGGAACGCAAATTTTTTTATTTTTTTTTGTATAGTTGCCAATATGGGTATTATGTGAAAGGATATCAAAAAAGCGATTGTTATGCAGATCTGTTGCTTGGTTTCAGATGGCTGCGAGCTACATTGATAGAAAACTGGACATCAGTAGATGGTTTAAGAAAACTGACTGCATTTTCATATGGTTTCAGAAATTTGGATTGTGTAGTCTGCCAACTGTTTCGGGGTGCGAAACACCAAAAAGTGTGTTTTCACTCAGGGAGTTGGAAGGCCCAAATCATGAAGAGGCCTTACCGTCGGGGCCGGGGTCTACCAGCAGCCCCCGGACCCCGCAGTTGGGGGCGTTGCCCCCCAAACCCCACACCGGGGGGCTACTGCCCCCCGGACTACCTGTTTCTCGGGGGGCTACCGCCCCCCGAACCCCCTGTTTCAGCTATTGCAAAAGAAGTATACAATTCCTGCCAATCTAAGGAAGGCTCCTTCTAACTCTTTCTATCATTTTCTAACAGAAAACAGAATCAGTAGATCTGCAAACCATTGGCATCAGAACACCATTCAAAACTGATTTAGTTAGTATTAAACTCAAAAAAAACAAAATTGGCCATTAACCCTTTTTCCACCAAAAAAAAAAAAAAATTTGCGATTCGGGTCACGGATCGCTGAAGTTCCGGATCGCACGATCCCGGAACGTTTTTGCAGCAGATCACGATCGCTGCAACACAGATATACATATATACATATATATATTATATATATATATATATATATATATATATATATATATCATAGTACCCTCTGGTACTGCCGGTACAGTACCGCCCTGGGATCTGCTGGTACCAAAGGCGGTACCATTTTTAACATTTTTTTATTTTTTAATATATTTAATAATTATTGTTTTGCCTATTACCTACCAAAAAAGGACAAAAAAATGGAAAAAAAAAGGGGTACTAGGTGTAAAAAAAGAGGGTACAATACATGGTGCAGGGGACTGGTGCAGTGGCACATGGGCACTGTGGGTGAGCAGACCATGGGGCCAATGGGGAGACCAACACAGGGGGAGCATCACATGGGGGCAGGTACAGAGGCACATGGATGGATGATGGGGATCCACATGGCCCGATTAGGCTGTGGGGATAGATAGGCACTCACAATGCCATTGTGGTCGGCCATTTTCAGAGGCTGTGAGAGAGCTAGTGATAGACAGTGAGAGAGCAAGCGAGAGCTGGTGACAGGCTGTGAGAAGTTGTTTGAGAGAGGGTTGCTGTGAGAGGGTGTTCCAAGGACCAGGGTGCTGCGAGGAGAAGGTCGATCGAGATGGCAGAGCGCATACCACCGAAGGCCGAAGGCGAAGCCAGGAGGAAGCTTGAGGAAGATATCCGAAAGCACAACGAGAGACATCGGAAAGCAAGAGGCAGATATCGAGAGATGCTGCGACAGACTCGACAGAGAAATCCCGGAACCGGAGCCACCCGCCCCCCGCTGTGGATCCTGTCCCCGCTGTCGAGCTGGATCTGGATGAGCAGATCGAAATGAATGGTCGAAGCAATCCTGACAATGTCTGTGCATCCCTCCAGAACTGGTCTCCCCCTCACCGTGAAGAAAAGTGCTCCCTATCCTCGGTGTGCTAAAACGTACTCGGACACCAGAGATCACTGGCAACCATCTGTAGAAGCTGCGCCCTACACCTGATCAGACGGTCGATGACCACCAATCGAATGCAAAGCGTGTGGGGGCTGGCTTACGGAGGTCCAGATGGCTGAACACCCGGAACATGGCAAGAACACGCCTCTTCCGGGTGACAAAAGTCACCAAGAAGAGGGCCTCACGGACGATGGCTCTACCCAGGGAAGTGCACCTATGTCCCCCATCAGAGGGTCTATGCCGTGCGTGGCACAGGGGGTATGAACAATGTGAGGGAACTCGGCCTCTAGCAGTACACCCATCTGAATGTCAGTTCGTGGCATTGTCCGTCACCACTGTGACGACATGATGTGGGCCTATGGACAAGATGGAAGACCTGATGACATCAAACATGAACTCTGCAGATATGACTCTCCCCCCCCTGTTGCAATCCACTGCCCTCAAAAACTGTGTGCCCATGCAGCAGGAGACCAGTATGTTGAGGATCGGCCTCCTCCTGACATCAGTCCAGCCATCGGACATGATGCTGCAACCGAAAGTGGCCCAGTGGCGACGTTGAGGCTCCATCTCTCTAGACAATGACTCGACCCTATCCCTCAGCATGTTTGTGCGGACAACCTCTGAACTAGGGACTCTCCAGCTAGGGCTGACAGACTGTGCAAGGCAGAAGGCCCTTCTGAAGGGCTCGGAGTCGGTGATGGCAAATGGAAGGTTTAGCTCATAAATCAGGCTGGCCACGGCCTGTGTGGCCTCTCTATCGATGTGCGGCTGATGCGCGCAGCGAATGCTCTGCTGCCTAAGAACTCTCCCAGCTGGGCGACGGGTAGCGGACCTCCAGCACGGTGCACCAAACGTGACGGGAATGGATGATGACGCGACAGGCTGGGCACTAGTATCAGCTGTAGACGTGGAATGGGGAGAGTGGGATGCACTGGCCGGGATGGGTGCAGCAGCATAAGTGGGGTACACTGGTGGAGGGTGGACATTTGGCATGGGATACGAAAACTGCTGGGTAGGGAGGTCATCCGGATGTGAAGGGAGGGAGGAAGGGATCTCCTCAACATCCTGGAAGGCCTCATCACTGGCATCCGGGGCCTGCTCCTGCTCGGAAGGCGGAGAGTCCATGAGAAAGTCGTAAACTGGGGGAGTGCGAGCAACAGTAGGTGGTGGTGGAACCGCAGTGGCAACTAGCGGACGCGGTTGGACAGGATCCACCGGAATGGGTGCAGATGCGGGTGCGTGAGGCGGAATTGTCTGAGGGGGGATGAGGGGCAAAGGGACTGGACGAGGATGCACTCCCTCTCCTCGTGCGTGCCAGCCAAGCAGGCAGCAACTCGGGGTCAACCACATAAGGAGCGGTGCAAAACCGAAGAAACACCCTCCGAAATGGTGTTCTCCTCCCCGCCACAAGACGTGGCCCGTAGGTCATCCAAAAGTCACTGCCTGACAGGGAACGGACATGCTGGCACAGGGGGGCAGCATTCAATGTGCACCATCTTCCGCGCGTGCGCCGAGTAGGTGGCCTTTAAGGCGAGTGAGGGTGGCAACGGAACTCGGTCAGGCAATATCGACAGCGCACGATCCTTGCACCAGGACTTTTTAGATTTGTCGAGAACCCGCCTGACAATGTCCACCTCGTCCCACAGATCGCTAAGGTTGGAATGCACCATCTCTGTAGAAAGGACTAGGGTAATTTCCTACATTTCCCCCCCAAAACCCCCTGTAGCTCGTTTTCTGACCCTCATTTCTCAGTTTTTTGCAGATGGAGGTTTCTGAGAGTGGGTGGAGTTTTCTGTGAGAGTGTTGCTCAGATTGGTGAGAGAGAAGAGAGCAGGGTAGAGAGAGACTGTAGCGGCCTCTGTAGAGAGAGAAAATTAGGGTCTAGTTGCAGGGTGTTTTTTTTTTGCTAAAAAATCAGGTTTTTTGACATTCCCTCATGCAAATAGTCTATTTTTTGGGTTTAGTGGCATTTAAGATCATAGAGAGAGTTTGGGACAAGCCTAGAGAGAGATTGTACCAGCTCATCTAGAGAAAGAAGAATAGGGTTTCTGGGTCAGGGCTTTTTTTGAAGCCAAAAATCAGGTTTTTTTGCATTTGTCTTGTCTTGCACTTCTTCCGTACTTCACTTCGTACTCCTTGTTTCCTTAACCGTCTCACACCATGCCTGCTGGAGATATGCCTGAGCTCTGGGGTGAGGTGGACCAAGACCCCGAGTTCGTTAGGTCTAACGTTCGGTCTGGGACGCGTGGATGGTCCTGTAGGTTGTCATGCTCATTTTGTCAGCACCCTCACTAGGCTGAAAGGCCATCTTGGTGCTGTCAAGGGTGATGGCCGACGCTTAGGCTCCCACCCTTGCCCACACATGCCTGCTCTGGAGCGTTGTAGGCTCATTGACATATATGGAGCTCGATTGACGCAGGCCGGTATGTCACTAGATCCTGATGTATATGCAGTGGTGTCATCCACCCCACGGGATCCACTAGCTCCTCGTCCACCACTACCACGTCCTCCCCCACCTCCTGTTCCTGCTCCTCCCCCTCAGCCTGATGCACATCCGCCACTCGTTCCTCAGCCCACCGCACCACATCCTACCGCACCACCACAGCCCACTACACATCCCACCCTCCTGC